>WAAE01020589.1:66838-156714 GCA_013400495.1 Nicator chloris
AAAAAAAAAAAAAAGAAAGAGGGAGGAGGAGGGCCGGGAATCCAGGTTACTCGTCGGCACTGAGGAGCGGGGAGGGGAGGAGGAGGAGCCGCGGGGTCACGGGGAAGGGGCGCTCCGCCCTCCGGCTCGGGCGGGCGGGAAGCGGCCGCGGCTGCAGCACAAGGATCAGCAGTGCTGCCGAGCCGAGGGGCCCCGGTCCCTGCCTGCAGCCCCTGCCTGAGCTCTGAGCGCGGAGTCACAGAATCAGTCAGCCTGGAAAAGTCCTCGGAGACCACCGAGTCCGGCCTATGACCGGACATGACCACATCAACCGGACCAGAGTACGGAGTGCCATGTCCAGTCTTTCCTTAAACACCTCCAGGAATGGTGACTCCACCACCACCCTGAGCAGCCCATTCCAATGTTTAATCACACTTGCTGTGAAGAAACTCTTCCTAATGTCCAGCCTAAACCTCCTCTGGCGCAGTTTAAGACTATGTCCTGTCATCCTGTGGCTTTTAGTGAGACCTTGGGAAATGACTGTGTGCCTCTAGCACTCTCTCCACTACCTCTCCCTGTTACATGTTTGAAAGGTGTGATGTAATTATATCAGTATTACACATACTGCTGGATCCTGAATTAAATTCGGATTTGTTTGTTTATATTCTTTTATTCCTCCTGTTGCTGTGAAAACCTCAGCTCAGTTACCTCATGGATTCCCACATCCACTTGTAGTCATATCTATGAAACCCAGCTGTGGTGGGGTTGCCTTATTGTCCTTGTCAACCAGATAACTTCTGGTACTGTGCACTTGAGAAGTTTAGTACAACCAGATAATACCTGGTTGTATTCATGTGAAGTTTAGTACTGGGCAAAACAAAGTAGAAATTACGTGAAAGAGGCAGAGTGCTGTGCAGTATGATGCACTGAGACCCTGGAGATATCCCTGAAGGGATTTAAAAGACATGGATGTGGCATGTGGATGTGGGGACATGGGTTAGTGATGGGCTTGGCAGCACTGGCTTAATGGTTGCACTTGATGATCTTACATGTATTTTCCAACTTAAACAATTCTATGATTCCACATCAGTGATGATAATTCCTGCAGGAACTGTCATCCTTTCGTAGTCACCTAATTAGTACCTCTTCCTTTCAGAAGAAAGTAGGAAAAATAAAGTTAAATCTGCTAAGGAGGCTAAAAGCAAGTTAATGACGCTCACTTCCACTGGAGTTACCCACAGAGTTCCAGCACAGCCATGATCTACACTTTCAGCCACCTCCTCCATGTTGATGTGGAAGCCTTTAAAAAATTCATTCCGTTTTCAACCCAGAACAGTCAAGCCTTGTCAAAGCCAACTGAATTCCTTCACCGAGTATTATCTGTCAAAGGGCAAGGCAAACTTACAGCTTGTAGTGTTCATCAAGCCAATTAATATTCTTCTTCATCAGTTCATATTTCAAGTGATACAGAAGCATCTCACTGTTCCAAAGTATTTACTCTCCCGTTTGGGTCATACTTGCAGATATTCAAGGGCTGCTATTAACAGCTCAGCTTTCACTTCAAGTGAACTGTTCCTGGAACCATTGTCACCACTAGAGTTTCCACTGGAGTGATTTTGGATTTGTCTCCATTCCAGGCTTCTCAAATTGCTGGAAAGTAAAGATTTACCCATAACTATAAACAAATAAAGGACAAAATTATGGGTCAACTTTAGTTTTAAAGTAAAGCCAAGCAGCTCTAGCAAAAAGATAAACAAAGGAGCTGGCAAAGGGGTTGCTTTTTTCCTCCCTGTGAGGAGCTGGATAACATTTTTGCACAACCACCAATAATTTCTGGTTTATGCTATATAACCTTACTAGAGGCTGAAAAAGAGAGTGGATGGGGAAAAATCCCCAAAAACAAGAGGTAGAAGAGAATTATCTGAGGCACATTTGGCCCTTCTGCTGAGNGAAGGCGACCCTCCCCTCAGAGGGGCCTCCGGACACGCGGCCCTGCCCGAGGTGGCGGCGGCGCCCTGACCCTCCTTCCTCCCCCGGCCAGCGCGGCCGCCGCTCCAGCCAGGCCCGAGCCGGGGGGGGTGGGGGGGCGAGGGGCTCCCGGGGTTCACAGGACACGGACCGGGAAAGCCGCTCCGGGGGGAGCGGAGAAGGGAAATAAACCGGGGCGAAAGCTCACCGGGTCCGGCGGAGGGGGCTCCCGGGTACATGTCTCCGTGTGCGGCGGCGGAGGCGGCAGCGGCGGCTCNGCAGTTTAAGACTATGTCCTGTCATCCTGTGGCTTTTAGTGAGACCTTGGGAAATGACTGTGTGCCTCTAGCACTCTCTCCACTACCTCTCCCTGTTACATGTTTGAAAGGTGTGATGTAATTATATCAGTATTACACATACTGCTGGATCCTGAATTAAATTCGGATTTGTTTGTTTATATTCTTTTATTCCTCCTGTTGCTGTGAAAACCTCAGCTCAGTTACCTCATGGATTCCCACATCCACTTGTAGTCATATCTATGAAACCCAGCTGTGGTGGGGTTGCCTTATTGTCCTTGTCAACCAGATAACTTCTGGTACTGTGCACTTGAGAAGTTTAGTACAACCAGATAATACCTGGTTGTATTTATGTGAAGTTTAGTACTGGGCAAAACAAAGTAGAAATTATGTGAAAGAGGCAGAGTGCTGTGCAGTATGATGCACTGAGACCCTGGAGATATCACTGAAGGGATTTAAAAGACATGGATGTGACGTGTGGATGTGGGGACATGGGTTAGTGATGGGCTTGGCAGCACTGGCTTAATGGTTGCACTTGATGATCTTACATGTATTTTCCAACTTAAACAATTCTATGATTCCACATCAGTGATGATAATTCCTGCAGGAACTGTCATCCTTTCGTAGTCACCTAATTAGTACCTCTTCCTTTCAGAAGAAAGTAGGAAAAATAAAGTTAAATCTGCTAAGGAGGCTAAAAGCAAGTTAATGACGCTCACTTCCACTGGAGTTACCTACAGAGTTCCAGCACAGCCATGATCTACACTTTCAGCCACCTCCTCCATGTTGATGTGGAAGCCTCGAAAAAATTCATTCCGTTTTCAACCCAGAACAGTCAAGCCTTGTCAAAGCCAACTGAATTCCTTCACCGAGTATTATCTGTCAAAGGGCAAACCAAACTTACAGCTTGTAGTGTTCATCAAGCCAATTAATATTCTTCTTCATCAGTTCATATTTCAAGTGATACAGAAGCATCTCACTGTTCCAAAGTATTTACTCTCCCGTTTGGGTCATACTTGCAGATATTCAAGGGCTGCTATTAACAGCTCAGCTTTCACTTCAAGTGAACTGTTCCTGGAACCATTGTCACCACTAGAGTTTCCACTGGAGTGATTTTGGATTTGTCTCCATTCCAGGCTTCTCAAATTGCTGGAAAGTAAAGATTTACCCATAACTATAAACAAATAAAGGACAAAATTATGGGTCAACTTTAGTTTTAAAGTAAAGCCAAGCAGCTCTAGCAAAAAGATAAACAAAGGAGCTGGCAAAGGGGTTGCTTTTTTCCTCCCTGTGAGGAGCTGGATAACATTTTTGCACAACCACCAATAATTTCTGGTTTATGCTATATAACCTTACTAGAGGCTGAAAAAGAGAGTGGATGGGGAAAAATCCCCAAAAACAAGAGGTAGAAGAGAATTATCTGAGGCACATTTGGCCCTTCTGCTGAGGTGGCAGGAGGAAAACATGCAGTTTCTGTATCAACATCTAATTTTTTGATGCTATATTTCAACCAGTCTCTTCAACCTGATTAGGAATGTAACTTCCTCTAAGATTAGACATAGTATTGTGCCTTTTAGACCTGCATTTAAGAAAGAAAAGGCCATAAAGTACACTGACAACTTTCTGGAAATGTGCACTGGACTAATCTGGTCACCCTGGCTATCAGCACTGACTTACACTAAAGCTACAAGTCCTGTGGTAGCAGTTTGAAAATAACAAGCATCAGAAGACAGGTGAAATATAAGAGGAGGTTTTACAAAATACTAAACACTCATCCCACACTTCCCTCTGGCTCCACAGGAACCTCTGCTACTGATTTCGGAAGTTCCCTGAAAAACAGAGATCCTAATAATGGCAACCTCAAACACCCTAGAATGCAACATTCTTGTACTGATCTAAAGCTGATTTCTCTGGATTAAGCATTTAATAAGCAAAAGCATTTATCACTTTATACAAGACTGTAGAACTGCACAGTCAGCTAAAAAACAAATAGTTTTATTTAAGCACAGTTTTCCCATGTGGGAGTGCTGCCGTTCCTCAGGTGTATTTTCATGGTACTGAGCACTTCCAGCAGCATTTCTGTGGAATCTTTCTCCATCTGAGGAAGGAGAGTTCCAGCTCTCTTCTACCTCTGTTCACACACTCAATTTGGGCCATGTCACTTGCTTTATTTCCAATGCTTTCTGTCACTGACAACTGCTGTTTTGGAGCACTGTGAAACCTAATTATGTCTTACTGAGGCCAAAAAAGACCTCAGTTCTTGAAAAGGTTTGTTCTGAAAGAGAGGTTTGAAAGCTCTGTAACAGCATTCTTTTATGCATGATCTTTATATGCTGTACTAACAATTATATGGTAGTATAAGAACAGCTGCTTAAACACTTAAAATTAGGTTTTTCTGAAGAAAAAAAAGGAGTGACTGTTGGGCACAATACCTGTCTTGACTGCTGGATTTCAAGATGACATTTCCCAGAACTGATATCTGTCACAGAAGAAATCATTAATTTTGGAAAAAAGCATGTTGCAATAATTCTGGAAGCAAAGATGGTATTTAGAAGCAGCATTTAAAAATCATTTATAGCAGCAGCAGCAGTCTAGGGAAAATATTTTATATACAAATAGGCAGTGACAAATGATACAGCTTTTCTTTCGATGAGAAAGCATACATTGATCTCCCTAAGTAACAACCATTCCCATTTTAAATGGAATTAATTTTAAAACCCCAGAGTTTATAAATGTCTGCCAGTCATTGCTTACAATGATACAGTAGCGAAAATTTTTGCTCAGAGCTGAAAGATGTAAATTTTATTCTTGACTTGGAGGGGATTTAGGCTTATATTTGCCATCTCTCAACTGGCCTAACTTTTAAGATGTTATCCTGAAGTACATGCATTAGACCTGTCACATATTCTGTGTTCTGCTTTACAGAGGAATTTAAAATCAGAACCAAAGTGAAGAAGTCCATGGCTCTATGTCCAAATGTCTTCACATTTTACAAAGACTTTGAGGGTTCTGGTCTCCCCTGCTCAGGAACTGTTTGTTATTTTAACAATTGAATATTTAACCACAATTAATCCATGGTGGAAGGACCAAAAGCTGATTTTTGTCTTTATATATTCAGACAACTGTCCCAACTACCAAGCTACAAAGCTGCATTTGATTTCTTTTGCCAAATGAATTGCAATAATAATTTATTAAAAAAAAACCCAAACCAAGACAACTAATTATCATTAGATAACTAACTTCAGTTCACTCAAAAAGACAACTTTTCCAAGTGGTCAGGGCCAACAATGCAATAATTCAACTTGATGGAAAAGATGCAGCACCACCTATTGGGGATGTGTACACACACTGGTTATTACAGTTTTAAGAAGTACCAGAGTTTTATTCTTCATTGTAATGACCTGATTACAAGGGGAAAAAAAAAACCAAAACAAACAAACAAAAACCCAACTAGGAACAAAAAAGGACTTTCCAAAAAGAAGATAAAAGAAGCAAATACTGTACCTGAGACTGTTCACCAAGAAAAAAACATGCCCCTAAGTGCCACATCTGCATGTGTTTTTAGTACCTCCAAGGTTGTTGCCTCAATCCCTTCCCTGGGCAGCCTGTTCCAATGCTTGACCATCCTTCCCATGCAGAATTTTTTCTTAATAGTGAATCAAAACTTCCCTGAGCACAACTTGAGGTAATTTTCTCTCATCCTAGCACTTACTACCTGGAGAAGAGCCTGACCCCCACCTGGCTTCAGCCTCCTGTCAGGTAGCTCCTTCCCCAGTTTTGTTCCTTTTCTTCAGACAGGCTCTTGTAGTAAAGAACCCAAATCTGAACTCGAGGTGTGACCTCACCAGTGTTGAGGACAGGGGGACAATCACTGCCCTGGTCCTGCTGCCCACACTTTGCCTTTGGTCACTGAGAAACTGCAGCCTTGAGAGCTGGAGAGAGGCAGCTTAAGGAGAGAAGAAACACCTCAGGAAGGTTCTAAGCAGCAACAAAATAGTTCAGCAAGGGCAAGGAAAGAGAAAGGAACTATCAACTTCAAGTCTCCTTGGTAAAGACCTCTTGAGTCTGACCACTTTGATGACCACCAGTGGCCTTGGTCACATTCTAACACTGAGGCATCAGCTCTGTAGTGTTCACACAGCTAAGTCAGGATGAGGGGCTAAGGGCTGACTGCTTTGTGTACAATAATGACGGATCTGGCTGATGTTTTCATCCTCCTTGGCAATGTACAAGCACATCCAGCCAGATCTCTGCCACTGCTCTTCACCACCCATCCTCCAAGTGTAAAATACCCACCTCAGGGAAGTTTCATAGCCAAGTCACTTGTTTTGTTTATCACAAAAACAGCCCTGTGTGATCCTGCAAGAGGATTGCTACTACACAGCTGTATCATCATCCTAAACCTCACCAGCCTGGAAATAACTCACTACCCTGGAACAGCAGAATACACAGAAGAATGTAAGGGGGTTTGTTGGTTTTTTTAAAGCCTCTATTTGCTGTAGATTCATCCAGAACAGAGACCTCTGCTCCAAAAGGATAGCTATGTGTTAGACAGTAAAAGTACAGACAGTTACAGGATCACAGGTGAAAAGCACACACCATTGCAAATTTCTAGACCCTTGGTCTGCTTTATTAACCAGCAATCCTGATGAGATACCTAGGCTTCCAAAAGCTTTAGGAAGCAGCAAAACTGGGGTTTCTTTTGGTTCTTTGCTTTCTTTTACACAGTGGTTTGTTTTCATCAGAACTTTATTCTGGGCTCCTACGGAGCAGCTTTATCAGTGTCACTCAATAGATGCAGCAGGACAGCCATGAAGCAAGGATGCAGGCAAATCTCATTTAATTAACCTCTTTGCCAACCAAAGCCTAAACTTATGTGAATATCACATTTAAATTTTAGGTCTTCATATTTTATTTTTTAAGAACCCATCAGCATTTCTAATAATTTCTAGCTTAAGGACTGTTATGCCAGAACTGTTACAAAACCATGTCTATTAAACCTATAATTTTGTTGACTGCTTGCACACTTCCAATACTCATCTCCCAGGCCAGCAACCTTTGCAAGTTGATTTGACTGAAAAGGAATCTTATTTCCCTGTTGCTACTTTTCAGTCAGATCATCATCTCATGGACCACTGGGACAGCTCTGAGAGCTTCTGTACAGGAGACCTTGGCAGCCCTGGAGTGAGGGACAGACAAGGCAGGCTCATGGAAGTCCCTGTGAAATCCCATCCTCAAGCACCCAGCAGTGACAGAGGTTCCTGGATATTTAATCCTACTGGAAAGGTGCATTTATTTGCTGCTTTGAGTTAGGTATAGAAATCAAGACAATTGCCCTGTGCCTTGAATAGGAAGTTTAAGAAATGCTTGAATTCAGAGCTGGTGACCTCACTAATAGGGATAAACACCCACAAATTAAGCAATGTATCACTGTGCATTTATCATCTCCAGCAGTGAGTAGTGTTTGTTTAGTGAAATTCTCAGTTGTTTATGACCCTTAGGAAGGCATGGATACAAGAGGTAAAGTCCTTCTTGCCTACCTCAGTTTTTACTTGTAATGGTCTCATAAATCCTGAGATTTCTATAAAGGAACACTACAAAAGCAGGTCGTTGCATATACTTTGCTGGTAATAGAAAATTGTCATTTTAGGATTCTCAGCTTTCAAGTTTTTTGCAATTTTTTGAATAATTCTGCTGAAGCTTATTTTTGATAGTTTGACTTATTTGGTTTGGGTTGCAAGGGGTTTTTGAAGGTCAGATAGCCCAGCCCCACTGCAATGCACAGATCTTCACCTAGATCAGGCTGTTCAGAGCCCCATCCAGCCTGGATGGAATCCCATCCCTCAGGCATGTCAGCCACACCACTCAGCTTGGAGTCATCTGCAAATCTGCTGAGGGTGCACCTGATCCCCCTGTTCATGTCTTTGATGAAGGCTTTAAATCATAAAAGTGCCAAACAGACCTGAGGGACACATCACTGATCTCCATCTGGACATTGAGTCAATCCCTGCACTGTGATGTGACCATCCAGCCAATTCCTTACCCACCAAACAGTCCATCCAATTAGACAGAAGGATGTTGTGTGACTGTGTTAAAGGTTTTATAGAAGTCCAGACAGGTGACATCCATAGCTCTTCCCTTGTCCACTCCATGTGGTCACTGCATCATAGAAGGCCCCTTGGTTGATGAAGCAGGACTTGACGGAGCCATGGCTGTCCCAAATCACCTCCCTGTCCTCCAGGAGTGCCCTAGCAGAGCTTCTAGGGAATCTGTTCCATCATCTGCCCAGCCACTGAGGTGAGGCTCATCAAATGCACATCTGTCAAGAAGAAAAAAAAAACAAACAAAAACAAGAAAACCCCAGAGAACATTTATTTTTCTCAATCTGATGATGCCTTTGGAGCAAAACTCTGGAATTTGCTCAGGCTCATCAAAATCCCTGAATCCCGGAACAGGTGAGGTCGGAAGGGACCACAGTGGGGTCACCTGGTGCCACCTCCCTGCTCCAGCAGGGCCATCCGAGAGCACAGGCACAGGATTGTGTCTGGACACTTCTGGAATATCTCCAGTGAAGGGAGACTTCACACCCTCTCTGGGCAACCTGTTCAGTGCTGGGGCACTGCACAGCAAAGAAATTCTTGCTCATGTTCAGCTGGAAAAAATTAGGGTACGCAGTTCTGTACCAAGGGCTTATTCTGCACCTTTTATTCCCATTTTATTACATACAGAAAATGGAGTATTTTAGCGGGGCAGTGACACCTGAAATAGTTGTCGGGGGGGGGGGGGGGGGNTCCCTCAAGCTGTACCCGGGAGGTTTCGTTTGGATCCTGGGAAAATTGTCTCACCAGTTTTCCAGCCTTGGCAGGGCTGCCCAGGGCAGTGGTGGATAAAATCCTGAAGGGATAAAAAAGCCGTGGGGATGTGGCACCTGGGGGCACGGAAGGGCCTGGCAGTGCTGGGGGAGCGGCTGGGCCCGGTGCTCAGCGCATTTTCGGTTTTTAGGAATGAATTATTCCCTGTGAGGGCGGTGAGGGATGGGGGGGAAGGAAAAAGGGAGCGAGCGCGCGCGGGCACCTGCCATGCGCGGCGGGTCACGGTGACGTCACGGATGACGCAACGCGCGGCGCCATTATAAATCCGCGCCGCCGTGTCCGGCCCCTTTCGCTCCGCGGCGGCCCAAGGTGCTGAGTCCTTCGTACGAAGCTAAGGCCGAACCACCCGGCGACCAGCACCGCGCCCCGCCATGGCCTCCGTCTCCGAGCTCGCCTGCATCTACTCCGCCCTCATCCTGCACGACGACGAGGTCACCGTGACGGTGAGTGCGGGTGCACAAGATGGCGGCGGCCGCGCGGCATGGCCGCCTGAGGGGCCGCGCCAGGCCGGGCCGGGCGGGCTCTGAGCGCTGCTGTCTCGTTGCAGGAGGACAAGATCAACGCGCTCATCAAGGCAGCCGGAGTGAACGTGGAGCCGTTCTGGCCGGGGCTCTTCGCCAAGGTGGGCGAGGGGGGCCGCGGGCCGGGCATGGCCGGCGTGTGGGGCTCCCCACCACATCTCTTGCCCGTGTTAACGAGGCTTCGCTGCCGCTTTTCGTTCTCCGCAGGCGCTGGCGAACATTGACATCGGGAGCCTGATCTGTAACGTGGGAGCGGGCGGTGGAGGGGCTCCGGCTGCTGCCGCTCCCGCGGGTGGTGCCGCGCCCGCCGGCGGAGCCGCCCCCGGTAAGTGGCGGCCGTGTCCGACCGAGGCGTGGGAACGTGGATCCATGGAATGGCTTGAGTTAGGAGGGCCTTAAAAGTCATCTCTTTCCAACCGCCGTGGGCAGGGACACCGTCCTCTAGACTGGGCTGTTCAGAGCCCCGTCCAGCACTTCAGGGATGGGGCAGCCACAGCTTTGCAAGCACCAGTTACAGAAGCTGTTTTCATGTGGTTTTTGCCACGCAGTATGTGTGTGAGTGTTCTTGAGCAAAGCACACCCTCCCTTTGAGAAAGGCTGGTGTTGTGTTTGAAGTCAGTGTACAGGATTAGCGTTTCCTCAGAATTCAGACTGTTTTTCCTGTATGTCACCAGGATCATATAAAGCATCAGCATCTCCTCTTAAAGTTTTTCAGCTTTGGTAGAAATTAATTTTGAAGGCATAAAACGACTTTGCTAATAGTACAAACACTGTTCTTGGGCTGCTGGCTTAGGTTGTTAGGACTCCTTAGGTCTTCATGCTTGATGTTACTGCATGTGACACCTTTTGTGACAAGAGACTTCTGTGAGTTGATAAATTGGGAAATAAATCCTGTCTCATTTCTTTTCCAGCTGAAGAGAAGAAAGAAGAGGAAAAGAAGGAAGAATCAGAGGAATCTGATGATGACATGGGCTTTGGTCTTTTTGACTAATTAGTTTTGTATCAGCCTGTAATAAAAACATCTGCCTGTACTTGTGTCTCTCAGGTGGATGTCTGTGAAGGGGAGAGGGTGGAGGGATGGCCAAGTTACCTCAGCTCCTGAAACTGCTGTCATGACTGTTCAGCTGGGGCTTTACAACTTCACCCCATCAGTTTTTTGGTGTTTCCCAAGATCAGTGAAAGCTCCTGAAAGCACCCACAGCCTCTGGACACAGGGGGAAATGAAACCCCAGTGAGCACAGGGTGGGGTGACAGCCTGGAGCTGCAGGGTATGGTTGTGTTCAGCAGAAGGGCTGAGGCTGGGCTGGTGCTGCAGCCTTGTGCTGTGACAGCTCTGGGTACAGCAGCAGCGCAGCTCCCCTGGCACCGGTGCAGGGGCACCTTAGCACAGCAAGGCCAGAGGCTTTTCACAGTGGGGGAAAAGGCTGCAGTTCTCAGGTGAAGGGCTGAGGTTGTGTAAGGTATAGAATGTATTCACCTGGCCAGAAAACTGGTTTGAAGGGTGGGTGTGGGAAGTGATGTAAAGTTGCACTGGAAAGGAGCTACTTAAAAGGCATTAATTTCATAAAAAAACTTTTGCACAGGACTTTTCCAGAGCAGTTAAACAAGGTAAGGGCCACAATCCAAATGCATTTGAGGAGTTACAGAATTCCAGGTGTGTAAGAAGGGTGCCCCAAAGTTGTGGAGGAAGTTGTTCCACAGCTGGACCAAACACTGATGGCATTTTGCACTGTCCCACCTTTTACATTTATGTAACAACTTTATGCTAGGATGGTAGGTATTTGAATTAGCAACTCATTTAAAGACACAGGTACCCAGGGAAGAATTATTTTGCAGTGCACACACATGAAATGATACGAGTCAGTTTCACTGGTAACACCTTTTTAATAGGTCAAAGTAACTGTACAGTTCATTATATTCTTCCTGAGAATAATTTATATCCCTCAACAGCAAAAAGGGAGTGTGGTTTTTATTTTAACAGAACAGATGGCATAACTGGAAAACCAAGGAAAAGCTAATTACACTGCTCTACTGTAACTCCTCCCAGGCAAGATAGACAAAAGGATGGGTTAGTTAACTACAGTGGGTTTAAAATAGTCATCATGGCTTTAATCTGTCTTTATAAATTATATAAAAATGGGGGACATGAATGGTTACAGATCTCCTCTAAATGCAGCTCTGAATTGCTCTGGTACAAAGCAGCATTTTCACTTCCAAGGAAAACAACATTGCTACAAAAGAACTGGCACGTTATCCTGGTGAAAAAGACGAGTGTTCAGTTGTGTCCTACAGCTAGTTCCAAACAAATGCTTCACACAGTCACGTAAAAGTAAAAGGCAGGAAGATGAAGAGGGCTTTAGTTTGTCTTGAAATGACTGAAGTCTTGAAAATATAGCTTTTTATTCTTTCTCTGTAAATCGTGATTAGCATATTGCGACGTAAGTGTTCTAATAAAAAAAATTCCAGTCTGGATAGTTCATATACTGTGGGCAAGAATTCTCAGCCCTGAGGTTTCCCCGAATTCTTCACAATATCTTTCTCCCATCTGCTGCTCCAACAGTTTTGGCTCCGAGACCGTGACCCGGCGGCAGCTCAATGGTGGCAGCTCAGTGCGAAGCGTGTCCCATGCAATGGTGTGACCTGCCCTGTGCCCCAGCTCTGAGCGCCCGAGGGCTCCTGTACAAACCTCATCTGCTGATAATGCCACGTTCTGAATCCCAGCCCAGCTCGGCTCTACCAGAAAGACTTGGTTAAACTGTTGCAGTGAGAGAACCAGCGGCGCTCGGTCAGGTCTGCTGAAGCCAGAGGCGCTGGAAGGCCAGGACTGCACTGGGTTAATCCTCACTGCTGGTGGAAGGTGAAGAACATCCTGTCGCAAGCAGAATTCCGAGGCTGATGACACTCTTCCCTCAGTGCTTAGTGCGGTCTGGACTGGCTGATTTTCAGTCTGGCTTGATCAATTACATCCAGCAGGTTTTTGGCATCCACAGCCAGGGCATGAGCAGCCGTCAGCATTTGTTTCTTGTACTCCTGCTGCAGGCTGGTCATGACGTACTGCTGGGCCAGCTTCATCTTGTTGATGAGCTCGGCCAGGTCTGAGTTCAGCAGCTTCTGTGCCATCTCAATCTGCAACGAGACAACCCCGTCAGCCCTGGGGCTGTTGGAAACACTGCACTCTCAGCGATGCCACAGAGCCCAGCCCCTCCCTGACTCCTGACTGAAGCTGAGGGCACCACGTGGAGCAGCAGATGGAATTTGGCACCTGCTGAGCCACCCGCTGTTAAACAGAACCAAGACCCAAGTAGTGGATTTTAAACCACAACTTGGAATTAACAGCTTGTTATGGTTTTCAGCTCCTTATTAGCATCATTCTTTTCATTACTGAGACAGCTCTAAAGCATAGAAGTAGCTCTAAAAAATGAAACAAGAAGGCAGATACAGGTTGCTTAAGCACATGGCTAAGTCAGCCTGAACCTCTGAGATGGCACTTACAGAACCATTCTCTGGCTTTCTCCATACCACACTCGTTCAAGGTTTTGGAGGAAAACTGTTTTAATTATGACCTTCATGGAAAGCTCTCAGTCACTCCTCATCCAGAACACTACAGACAACCTTCCAGCTGCACCAAGCTCTGCTCAATTACCTGGTGTGCAAGCAAATGACAGATGACATCTGCACTAAGAATTAACCCCCAGACTGTGGAATACTGGGGTTTATGTCACCCTCCTATGGGTGACACCTATACCCATTTTAAGAATCCTCACTAATACCAAGCCTAAGTCCATGAAGCAATTTTTATAAAATTCATTTAATGCAGAATTGTAACCCAAGAGTTCAGACTGCTCAGGGAACCAAAAGCTGTGCCTGTGCCAAGAAGGGAGCACCAAAACCTGTCCCAGTGGGCTGAGGCTGACTGGGAGGGCAATGGCTGAGCAGGTAAGCAGAGCTCCACGTACCTCTCTGTGGGTGCTTGCAGGGAGCACTGGGAGGGTCTCATCTACTGTTGCCAGTAAAGTTCTTAGTGCTAAACCAACCTCCTAAGAAAAAAAGATGAAAGAAATAAACTTTAAAGACTTGGAAGAAATGGATGAGAGAACTTTAGGAGTGCAAGAGGCAGTAGATACATTTAATTGCTCATCTGGATAAGTAGAGAGTTGGAACATGCCTAAGGCACTTCAAAATCCCACCTGCAATTGTGTCTATCACCATCAAAACAAGATGCCAAAGGGTTAGTAACAACTTTTTCTTATAAAAAGCAAAAATGTGGAGAAGACAGCACACTACTCAGCACCCTGGATAAGCACAGGCACGCTGGGCATGAAGCAGTGCTGTCCACAATACTGGGCAGGGAATCCAAAGCTCCGGCCTCTGACCACAAGTCCCCTACCCCACGGACACAAAAAGCTTTTCTACTTCCAGCTTTCCAGAAAATTTCCTCTACACCACTTGGAGACCTCATTCAGGGAAGAAATAAACCCGACTTTAGGCACTGCCCCCGTACCTTCACCATGGGCACGTACTCCTCGGGCGGAGCCGGCTGGATTTTACTGGACATCTCTATCACGGCCTTCACCAGCCCGGTGACGTTCTCGTAGACTTTGTCATTGGAGCGGTCCAGGTTGGCCGTGGGAGGAGGGCTGATCTCCTGCGGCTGAATCTGCAAGCACAGAGGGGCTGCTGAACCTCCCGTCCCCGGCAGATGGGGCTCGGCCGCTTCCCAGCCGGGAAGGGCTCGGGTTCCCGTTCCCACAGCCCCGCCCGGCCCCGCTGCTGCCCCGGGCTGGCTCCGGGCACTGAAGGAAGTTTCTTTTAGTTCTTCTGACTCTACCTGATCTCTGAAATGACACTGGGCAAACTTCTAGCAGGGTTTCCCTGAAGAGCTTCCAGTGTAACACTCTCAGCACAGAAGGGAATAATTTGAGGAATGAGCGTACTGAGTACTTAACATGTCTCAGTGGTTCAAGTTCCACTGTGAGGGCAAACAGGTATCGGGTCCCTCATTCCAGAAGGGCTTTTTGTGCTCCAAAATAATGTCAGAGCACACAGTAACATACTGATACGTTAAAGAGAGAACTGGAATGAGATCATCCTTGAGATCCCTTCCAAGCCAAACTATTCTATGACTCTATGACATTATTATTTTGTTAGTGAAAATCTACAAGCAGATTAACAAAAACAGTGTCACCAGTACAGGTGGGAAACATGGAATGCTTTTAGACAGTTGATTTCCAAGAGATCAGAAAAAACCTAGTAAGTTAAAAATCCTGTGGTCTTTACTTAAGTAAAACTTCCAACAAGTTGTATATGTCTGGAGTTAAATCCAAGACAGATTGAAATAATCCCAGGTCTGAAATGAAAAACTTTGCAAACTTCCTTTGTAAGGTCCTCAGTTATCTCAGAACTGTAAAACTACCAAGCATCCCAGTTTCCTGTAGCTATTCCCTACTACAGGATGCCCAAGCAATAACTCAGTGTGAGCAGAAAGTTAAAAAATTCCTGATTTCCTCCTGGATCTGAGACGATTCATGGCACTTCAGGTCCCTACACTGGGTTACTGCTGGCTCTCTGGTCCCAGCTCCAGAAATGTTTCACTGAAAGCCCCTGATACACTGCCCTGAGGAAACTATGGAATGCCTGGATGAGACTTAGAGTCTCTAAGGAAGGAGTGCAGGATTCAGCACACAGTGATTCCATTTTGTAGCATTGCATTAAGTGGGTACCAACAGCTATTACAGACAGTCAATCTAGTGCACTGATCAAAAAACACCTTAGGAAAAAGAACACTGTAATTGCCTCGATCAGCAAGGAAAGGCTGTGATTCGAATCAGTTTCAGCAATCAAGAAGTTAAAACAGTCATTTGGCAAAGTCACATGCAAAGACATTTTGGAATAGGGCACGTACACACACGCTCACGCACTGCTTACCCTCCATGGCTATGGTTGAGCAGAATGTGGGGGGAGGTTAAAGAAATTTACCAAAAGAAGGGAAAGAAAGAAAAACAGTATTAATAAAACTCAGCAGGAAAAAAAAAATAAAACCAAACAAACCCAAACCATGTGTAGCAATCAGAGACCAGTTAAAAAGCCTGCAATGAAAACGCATCCTCACCAGAACTGGCAGCCACTCATGTTAGCTCTGGGTCCTGTGTGCCAGAACGACTGCTGCAGCCCTGTGGGCAGTGGAAGGGTTTGCCATGCACCCCATGCTTCCTCCTGACTGAACACACGGGCAGGAGATCATGCAAAGCTGGACAAGAGCAAGCCAGTCTGGCGAGCAGCAGAGTGGTGAGTGGAGCAGAGGGCCTGGGAAAACACCTGTCCTGGGAACACTGCTGGTCCCTCTGCACAAACAGTCCAGGACTCGATGCGTTTAAGAAAATTTTGTATTCATCTTTCTGAAACTTTTTGTTTAGGTAAGTCATGAAGGAAATACATGGTCATTTAACTGTGCACGACTTGTTCACGAGAACTCATCACAGCTGTGGTTAGGAACTACCAAGAACCCATTCCAGATGACACCCAACCCTTGGAACTTCAGGCCCTAACCTTCCAAGACTGTGGACATTGTGTTTCTTAGCATTTGGTTTCTCTTTGTTTATCCCCAATATCAACACCACTACTGTGCAGAAGTCTTGAGTTTCTTTGTGGGACTGGCTGACCCTGCCTGACCCAGGAGCTCCTGCAGCCTGCTCTGAAGGCTCCTGAGGGCAGGCAATTCCATTCCAGTCCTCTTCATTTGTGTTCTCCCGAAAAAGGGAGTCTGAACTGGGTACAGAAAAGGGAGTCTGAAATGAACCCTAGAAGCATCTTCAGTTTAAGACTGCAGCTATTAACAAAGCTGTGCCAAAAAGTAATGGGCTGTTTTCTGCAAGGGGCATAAAACAATCCAAGAAAATTTTGACAGAAAAAACCAAAATCAACCCTTCTTTCCTCCTCAAAGAGTTATTTAATACACAAATCCTGTTCACTTGTCATTACTGAGATGTCTCTGACTGCTCAGGTTTGTTTGTTGTCAAAAGGATGTATTTCAAAAACATTTTTTCATGTTCCAGCATCAGCATTTAGAATGGAAATTTTAGAGAGGCTGAGTTTAGTAACACATCTGTTACTGCTTTTTGATGTTTTCTGAAGCTTGGCAGCTCGTAAAGCACTGGCATCCGTTTATAATAAATAATCCTGCTCAAATTCACTACTGCTGGCTATTTACACTGATTCTTAAACATTCAAATAATCCCAGAACAAGAGCAGGAGTGAGACAGGATGGCAGTGGCTGGGATCAAATTGTGCTGAACTCAGTGCTCTGATGGCAGGTTCTGAATTTCATGTTCAGATGAACTGAGCTTTTTCTGTATTTCATTAAATCACCTAAAATAAGAGTCACTCATCCCAACTGCTGTGGCCACCACACCATGGATTCCTACTCTTTACTACAGGCTTGGCAGGGCTGTTTCCTGGAGATTAGAAAGGTGGCAGAGTCCCACAGGCAGGGACTGATTTGGGGAGTGGCTGACACCCTCAGGAGCAGTTCTGTAGACACCAACTGCAGCAGGGGCAGGACACAGCACACTGCAGCAGCACCTCTGTTACAACACCACCGTCAAGTTTCAGTTTGGGCCTTATTGCTATTTATGGGAAATGAATCAACACATCAGGAACTATCTCACTCCCAGGTCACACAGCCCATTTCCCCTCTTCCCTTGCTCCCCAGAGCTCGTAGGGTTTGAGGAACCCTGGTGTTGCAGCAAGAGCTTTTTGAGCACCACAGGACAGGTCACATCTCCCTATGACCAAGGACAGGAGACTTTAGTACCATCTGAGTAACTGGGATCCCTGGGCATGCTCCTTCCAGCTCAACAGGGAGCTGGGTCCATTTGGGACACCTCATACACTCTTCAAACTAAAAATAAGCTCACCTGGGCAGGTTCTAGCTGAGGAGCACACTAAATCACAGCCAGGGAGAACATGACTTCCCTCCCCACTCCCCTGGAGAGCTGCCAGGGCGTGCTTGCCCCGTGCCATTTATTCACTCATGAAGGTTGGTCGCCTTTGCTGTCCATGGTCTCTACTTCAGGAACACCAAACTACTCAGAGCAGTCACGTTTCATTTGCTGGGGTATTTCACGTGGCCCTGGCAATGTCCCATTTGCTGGGGGTGTCTCACCTACCTTCACACCCTCGTTGTAGCTGTCCACGGGGCTGTTGAGGCTGGCCAGGCTGCCCAGGTGCCCGGGGGCTCCGGGGCGCGGAGGCTTCTTTGGCGGAGCTGCGTGATCTGCTGGACAAAAAAATGGTGTTTTTAGAGCCAGCAGATGTCACATGTCCCTGCAGCCTTCTGCTCTGCCAGCACTGCACAGGCTGCACGTGCTCTTCTCTGCCACACATGGACATCTTTAGATGTCCTGCAGTAAATTCACCCTTTGTGGGAGCTGCACTTTATGAGAACAGGATTGTTTTGGTAAAAGATTTGAAACTCCTTTTGTGGGGTAGCTGCTACTGCTCTGGGCACAGCTACCCCAGCCCTGAGAGGGTGTCACCCCTGGTACCACAGCTGAGTGCCAACATGCTGTGTGTGTCTGGGAAACTGGACCTCTTCCCAGCAGCAATCCTGGGTGTGATTCACTTCTGAGACCAAGAAACCCAAATTTAGGTGTCTACTGCTGTTTTACATGTCTGAACTCCACACTGGGTGCATTCCCACTGACTCAGCTTCCTCTAGACATTTCCTGCTTGTTGATCTAAACACTTGCTTGGCTTTGCTGACTGCATGTCTGGGGGCTGCATGGGGAACCTGAACACACAGCATACAAACACTGAATCCACCCTGTATGGAAATACTGCCATGAACTTTTGTTCACTACTGCAACTGCAAGACTTGTAATCAAGTACTCAAAATGTCAGTATCTGCATTTACTGCTTACCTGGTTTTCCCACAGGCTGATATATGTGCTGGTTAGCAGCCTATAAAACAAATATATAAAGCAGTTATTGCAGTGCTTGCACAGCTTTCATCAGCACTATCTCAATCTCAAACACCAAGAGCAGTCAGCTCTCAGCACATTTCCCACCAGTTAAAAATATATTCCAATTCACCATCATCAGTCCCTCACTACAGGTCTGTTACTTACAGAGTAATAAAAGAATTTGCATGTATTTTGTACTGCTCACAACAGCCCTGGCCTCTACATGACAGTTCATCCTTCCTTATTACTCAAAGGTGGTGGGACAGGAACAGGCATTTTCAGTCTGTGTCCACAGATCCAACTGTAGAGGTCAAGTTGGTGAAGGACAAATGGCAACACAACAAAGAGACTCCAGAACTTCCTGCTGAATGGTTCTGTAATGGGAACACACTTCTAAGCTGGTTTGCTTTTTGATTTTGTTGCAAAGCTCTCAGTCAAAGCCCATTTGCTTATTCACTTGGAAGAATTTAGTAAGAGACTGAAGTGACTTTCCCTGGTAACTGCATTCAAACATCCTTCACACCAACCTCATCACTGCTGTGAGCAGCCCAAGTGTCAGCACAGTATTAGGGAGTATCTCTGAATCAGGGGTGATTTTAACTTCCCAAAATTCAATTGGGAATATCATACAGTGGACACAAAGAGGTGAAAGTAACTTCTTGGTGCAGGTATTAAGGAAGCTGACTGGGAAAGGCGATTCCTGGAATAATTGTTTGTAAACAGAGAGGGACTCATGGGCCAAGTGGTGAGCAGTGGCTGCCTCCATCATGGTCATCACAAAGGAGTTGAGTTTCAAACTGGTGGAGGTCAGAGAAAAAATTCCAGGAAAACATTGACTGTGGAGAGAGTGGACTTTGGGCACTTTCCAGGAAATAGTGAGGTCCCCTGGGAATCTGCTTTTGGAGGAACTGGGGTCCAGGGATGTCAGGTGCTTTTTAAGAGCAATCTTTTAAGAGCACAAAGGCAGGCAATTCCAGAGTGCTGGAAATTGAGCAAGCAGGGCAGAAAATGGCCTGGCAGAGCAGGGATCTTCTAGAACTTAGGTGGACAAAGGAAGGGTACAGACTTTGGAAACAGGCACAGGTGGCATCCCTACAGAGATGCTGTTTGCCACTGCAGGGAGAGAATTCGTGCTGACAAAGCTTGACCAGTTTCAGCTGGACAGCACCACGAAAAGGGCTTTTTAAAAATGTCAACAGCAACAGGAGAACCAGAAATGACATTGGTCTGTTGGCTCTGTGAGGTTGGTCACCTCACAAACAGAGACACAAAGTGGAGACAATTCAGTCATGTCATTACCTCTGATTTGTGCTGTTAACCTAAATATTTCAAATCTGATAACCCCAGGGGAAAAGAGAGCAAGAGAAAGGCAGAAGAATGAAATCCCACTAAAACAATTCTGGCATTTTTACTTCCACAAAATTGCATATTGAAAGTATAAGTCAAAAGAATGTGATCAGACAGGAACTGCCAAAATGTGGGTGGTAACTTCTCATTTGTATCACTGCCCAATTTCTCATCCTCTCTGTCAGAAACTCAAATTGACTCAGCAGCATTAAGCATTTCCCACTGCAAATGAAGTCAGAGTTTTGTTCTGAATCTACTGAGAACTAGAAGATCAAATTTCGTGACTAGAAATGTAGTTATCATGAATTACAGTCTCTTGAAACCCATTTTGTCCATGACCATGAAGTGTTTTCTTCATGCTCTTTCAAATGGGGTGTGATACTGGACCACCTCATCCGGGCAGACAGGACTTTCCCTGGAAACAGTTTGGAATCTGTAACCTGTGACATGACTTGAAAATCTCCTGGGCATCTCAAGGCATCTTCAAGAGCAGCACAAAATGCAGCAACACTTTTCTTGTTCTTATATAAAGATGCAACAACAGCCAAGACCTAACAGTAACTAAGAGTCTTCTCCAACTTCAGGGAAAAAATCTTAGGAGCTTCCAGACATGAATGTCTCCAGAGACCATGCTGCAGTGTGTCACTGATACACTCATTCATGACTGTGTCTTGGCTGCAAATGCAGGAAGAATCCCTAAATTCTTAAGAAGTGAAGAAATGCTGAAGCCAAAGCAGGAATTTACAGTCGCATCCCAAATGAAACAGGAGGGTGAATTTCAAATACCCAGCACTTTCCTGGGGAGAAACAGTGGATGAAGCACCAGGTTTGTGTCATTAACAGTCCCTAGCCTAATCCTCCTTTTCCAACAGTATGATCCAGAGATTCCAATGGCAATTAAACAACTGAAGAGATGGTTTTAGTTAAACAGACAGGAATTAAGCCACTAAGAAAGAACACCCAAGCTGCAGCTGCTGTCTGGGAATAAAGGAATGGCTGTGGGGTTTATTCCAATTGTTTCAGAGTGGATCATTTACCCCAAACAGATTTCTGGGTAATACAACAGCAACATTTACATTCCTTGTGAGAAAACCCTTCAGATATTTAAACAACTGCAGAAGTTACTTTAATCCTGCTTCCTGTTGACAGAACTTGCAGAAAACAATCCCCATTTTTAAATAAAAGGCCCAATTCTGCAACACATGAGCACTTGGAAATTATTGTTAATGTATTTGTGGAAACATTTTAATATTTGTTTCAAGAACATCTTCAAGGGAAAAAAAAAACAAAACCAAACAACCAATAAACCCCAAATCCCCCAAACTGCTGCATGAACCACTTTGCTGTGGCTGCTGTTCCCACAGAAACTGAGCCTCTTGCAAAGCTGTACCACCATGTAATAACAGTGGAAACATTTAGCAAAACCTTTAAATCATCTCCCACACCCAAGACAGTGTACAGCATGTTCTACCAGGAAACTGGAGGAAGAGCTGGGGGAGGAAAAGATCCCCCCACACTTACTGGGCCCTGGAGACCTCCATCCTCCCGGTCAATGCTGCCTCTGGAGAGCCTCATGTCGGGTTTCTGAAACAAAAATCCAACATTCACTCTGTGCTCTGCTTACCCAGTGATGTGCCCTCGGCTTAGAGGCAGTGTAAAGACAGGAAAATCCTGTCCAAAGTGCACACTGACAAATCCAGATGTGATTTCACTCCAGTCCCCGCTGCCGCCACCGGAGCCTCGGCTGCTCCTCCACCACCCGCCCTCAGCACGGAGTAACAATCCTCTAATAAATATCCAAAGTATCACTGGCCCACACTGGAAAACCTGCATTTGAGTTTTCTCAAAGGCAGCAAAAGTTGAGGTTTTTTCTAAAAAAAAAAAAAGCTTGCTTCCCAACAGCAAAATTCCAACCACAGGATGAGAAGCGCTGCACATGAATTCCCGCTTCCTGCCCCAGCACGGCTGAAATGGACTTGGCTCCCTCTCCAAGCAAATGGGGCCAATTACTGCAGCTCTCAAACTCCCTTTGGACACAGCCAGCCAACAAAGCCATCCAGATGCCCTTTTCTCCCCATACAACAAACAAAGTTCTATTTTATGTGTTTTAAGCACAATACAGGAACCCGGGGCTTGGTTGTTTTAAAAAGCAAAAATTAAACCACACCAATTTTGATTCTTTTTTTTCACACGTAAACCACTCATTTTTCTCAGAGAATATCCTAACTTGGAAGGACTCACAAAAACCACTAAGTCCAGCTTCTGACCCTGCACAGGAAAACCCCACTCATCTCCCCAGCAAAGCCAGGTTTGTTATATTTATTCTGAAGTACAACGTTGATTACACGGAAAGACAAAGGAATAGTGGATGTGAAGCCAAGGTTAACACTGATCTGAAGACACAAGCTCAGCAAAATTAATTTGTGCTTCTTGTGCACAAATTGCGGCACTTAAAAACAGGATTTATCTGACTCTCTCCTACAAGACTGGATGAGGAGTCACTGATAACTCAAGGGATAAAATGGTCAAACACAACACGAAAATAACATTTTTTTATTTAGAGAAATGTAGGTGTAACTAAACGCAGTGCCACCAAACTGACTGCATGTTCTTTCAGAGTTAATTTCAGGGGACAAATACATCCTTTTCTTGTTTAAAGCTATTTGAGATTCCTTCCTCCTTCAAGAATACTAAAGAATAATTCCAACTCACAAATCCTACTAAATGACCCTAAAAACCAGCAGGGCAGAAGGAACCTGCAAAAACCACACTAATATTGATCTTCTGTCATGAAAAATAGCCCAGTTGTGCTGCCAGTCTGTCAGAAGGGCTGACATTTGGGATTTTCATTCAGTCTTCTGCAGTCTGAGTGAGGAACAGCAGAGACAGTCACCGCCTGAAAGAAGCTGCAGATTAAAAACAGACAAATCATGTCAGACAGGGAAATATTTAACCCCATCTTAAACGTGAAGAACCGAAACAGACACAACTGGTCTAATGTTTTTCCAGGAATTTGGGACAAATTTGAAGATGAAACCTACCACTGACTCATCTCCAGTTTATCTCCTTATTACGATGAAGGAATTATTTCTGATTCAAGTCTCATTTGATATGACTATGTCTGAAACTTCACTAGACAGGTAAAGTGATTCTCATTGTATTTTTCAGCTAAAGCACATAGCTATCCTTGTGAAATATCCATTTAAAGCTTATGACAAACTCCATTTCCATTACACTGATGCTCACAGTTTGCCATCGTTTCATGTTCATTTTCATCCAGGGAAGTGCCCAAACTCTTTGGAAATAACCAAAGGATATTTTATCACAGGGGTCTTTAATGCTCTTTGCACTTACAGCCATTTATTACTCAAAAAATGCACCTTAAACCATAGAATGGTTTGGGCTGGAATGGACCCTAAGGATCATCTCATTCCAACCCCCTGCCATGGGCAGGAAAAGCCTTCCCCTGGACCATCTAGACCATGTTCCTCAGACCTGACTCCTGAGACAATGAAATATTGAGCATTTTAAAAGAGTCAGAAGCACAAAAATGCACACTTAGTCCAAACAACAGGACCTTTTTTCCTAGTAATATAAGCAAAAAGTTAAATTAGCAGACACAATAGCCATCTCTTCTCCTTGTCTTGCTAAGAAGGTCCCTCCTTCCAGCATCCCAAGTCTCCACATCCCAAAAGCAATTCCATTCCCCAAGTCTCCAGCAGCAGCCAACGTGCAGCACATTGAGTTCCCTCCAGGACACCCCATACACAGACAGCACACCACCCACAGCCCAGGAACTGCTGCACAGAAAAGCTGCAAAATGCTCATAAAATACCACCACAATGGTGATTATTAACTTGACAAATGCTTCACACATTATTAACAAAAATCCCAAGTCCTACTGAGCACCCCCACACAAACAAGGCTGTGGAGGGCACTGGTGCTGCCCTGGCATCTCAAAGAACCTGATCCTAAAACTGCAAATCCCAAGTGCCAGGGGGTGATGGCAAACCTGAGGGACCCTGAGCAGCTGCACCCCTGTGACCTGCACAGCCACACCTTAGAAATGAGGACAACATCCTTCAGCAGGACATAAACTTCTTTCAGCTTCCACAAACATTCTCCTCTGCCCCATCAAAACCTGGGTAGTCAGAACACATGAAACAGAAGTGTTCAACTTTTGTGTCCAATGACTAAGAAAAGTCCCAGTTATATATTTATTGATTTTAATATTCTAATAAATTCTAACAACTCCCATTTGACTAAATGATTTTCTGATTTATTCTTCTGTGTAGATGTGGAAATGTCAGAAGGCAAACTATTTTACAGTAAAGGTGATTTTGATGATCAATTCCCATTGTATTTTCAAGTATTATTCAGCAGCAATTCTTCCACGTCTGCAGTTTCAAGAGCTTTGAGCCCCTCATGCTGCCACGACAGCAATGCACTGCTGAATTTTTAATACTGAGATCCTTCAGCTGTTTAATGCAATTTTCTCTAGGTCAACAATCAGCCTCACACCAAACCTGTTCTGTACTTCACAGCCCCAAAGAACACCCTGCCATCTTTCCAGGGCCTGCCATGGCTCTGGACCTCCCGAAAACCATGGAGAGAAAGAACTGTATGCTGTTAAAATCTTGCAGAAAAACGAAGTCCTTCAAAAGCAAATGGATTTTTTTTTAATAAATAAGCCCACTATCTGAAATCTTTGGAAATGTCAAGAGGAATTTTCAGACAGGATGTGTATGTTGACAAACTGGGACATAATCCACTTTATTTCCAGTATTTCTGGTTACTTGCTAATAAAAGATCATGTAAGCCTTGGAGTTCTCAGGACATGCTGAATAGTAATGTCTTGGTGGGATTTTCTCAGGCTTAAAATTAGAATCTTATTTTAGCAACAGTTCACATCAATTAGACTTGAATTGCAGTTCTCAGTGTCAAAATAGGACAAAACCACAACTATGTGGGAATTTCAGAAAAAAAAACAACTAACCCAAGCATGATAAGGAAAATATGTGAGTTATTTCTTCTTAAGCTATCCCAGAAAGGACTACAAATTTCTTAGTACAAAATTGTTCTGTCTGCTGAGGAGTTACTAACAGGCATGCACATACATATCTTTATTTACCTGACTAAAAATAACATACATAACATCAGCATAGCCAGAAAGAAAGGCTCAAACTGGAAACTCCAAATAAAGGAAGGAGCAGGCAATTAAATAGGCCTAAAAGAAGGGAAGTGTAAAATGTTCAGAGATAATTTCTGTTTGTTTTAGGTGGTTTGTAGTGCAGCCATTTCATCTTCCACCTGAATCTGCCCTGGACAGAGACTCTGTCCTGTAGTGATCTGTATCAAGTTTTAGGTGCAGTAATGCTTTGTGTCTCCACTTCAGCTTGTTCCAAAATAATTCACCCATTTGTGTCCTTCCTGGAGATGCTCATCTCCACAGCACTTTTACCAATACAGCATGAAAATTTAATCATCACAAGTTTTAATCAGTGTCCATTAAGCTGGCAGACCTAAAGTGCTGCCTCCCCTCTCTGTCAGGGGCTGGGAGGGAGCATCAGTCCTGGATCCCCCAAAATCAATCCCTCCACCAATTCTCTCCTCACTCTCCAGTGAATGTATCTGGTACAATTTCAAATCAAACACTTCTCTACTCTTCAGTTTTTACACAACGGATTTATTTTCATTTGGGAGCTTCCCACGAGGAGAGACCTGTTTGTTTTCTCTTTTTACAGCAGAATTTCCAGAATTCTGGATTCTGTTGAGGCTGTAGCTTGAAAACAACATTTTTATCCTTTTGAGTACTGACTAGTCCCATGTTCTCCAAGGACCAGTTTCAGGCAAACTGCTTACACTGATAACAACCTCCCCAAAGACCAGCACATTTCCATTTCAATGCCACTGCAACTGAATTCCCACTGAATTCCAACTGAATCTGGGGAGCCTAGTAACAACTCATCAGTGCTGCTTATCCCTGTACTAATAGGAGTTGTATTTTCTCCCTGCAGAAGCAGCAATAAATTTCAAGTCATGAGCAAGTTGGTGTTACTCTGGGGAAACAAAAATTGTACTAACAGAAACCCACGGAGGATCTTTCATCTCGTTGCAGTATCTTACAATAAATGATTTGCAGTTGCTCCCCTGTGAGTCCAAGTCTCAGTAGTACAAGTGGGATGTGCTGTAGAGCCTGAGGATTGGGTAAATAGAGCTGGTTTTGGAAGTAGACAGTTTACACTGAGAACACTACACACGGTTACAAAAGGTAAATATTATAGTTAAGTAACTTAAATATTAAAATCTGGCTCGACTGTGTTGTTCTCTGTGCTTAAAGGACAAATATTATTTGAAACCTGCCTAAAGCAGGCAAGGGAGGGCCAGATTTCTTCTCCCTAAATCACCTGAATGAAAATAGGGAAAGCCCTTATACCCAGAGCAGAAATGTGAATTGTCACTCACTAGAGGACACTGGCCAAGGAGCATGTGTGTGTAATACCTGCCTTATTTCTATGCTGGACATCATGATATGGCCTTAATGTCCCAATAAATGGCTTTTTTTCACATTTGGACTCTCATGCCTTAATTGTGGATATCCTTCAGGAGACCTGCAAGGCTTCCAAGAGTGACTCCCCACAATGACTTTTCCACACCTTCACTTCCTCAGGGCTAAACCTAGAAACTCACCCACATTCCTTTTCCAAGAAATATAAACTGAATATTTTTCTGACACGCGTCCTGCTATGGGCTCAAAGGCACTCTGTGGCTACCAGCAGCTCATTTGGCTCCTAACATGGGGTGAAAATTTGTAACAGGCATTCAAGGGTGAACCTCAAAGTCTGTACAGAAAAGGAAACACAGCAAATCTCTCCCAAACAGATGCTATGATTGTACTACAGATAAAAGAAAAATCAGCAAATTCCTTCTCAGCATCAATTTGGGGGAAGATAAATACCCTAATGGTCCAGAGACTGAATCAACAAACACTACAAATAATCATCATGTATTCTACACCAAGAATCAGACAGTTTTCTGCAGAAAGTTCCCACACAACCTCCTGCTACCACCTGCAATGTCAATGGCTCATTCCCAGAAAGCACATTGATTCCACAAAATGTTCTTGACCATCTTTAAAGTTCTAACCATCAGTGGGATGAGTCTGACCTCCTGGGTTGTGCAGGTCACAAGCAACTAGTGCCACACAAGACTGGAAAAGCTAATGCCTAAATTAGGGAAGAAATTTTCCTTTCCCCCTCCCTCTCTTCAGACCGAGCAATCTGGGCACAGTGGTTTGTTTGCTGTCATCCCAATGGGAAACTGCAAATTCCCAAGTGGACTTCGAAGGAAACCAGTTTGAACACCCATTAATCAAAAGTCACTTCTTAGCTCAGGCATAGCGTGGATCTCAGCTTGAACATGTCCTGGCCATGGGGGCATCTACCAGCAGCTACAACACAGGAGATTTCCAAACTGAAACATTCCTTGAAATATGTCTAAGATCAAGCCCAGGACTGCTGCCTGTCACAACCCACACCACAGCACTGGAAATGATCCCCCTGACATGTGAGGCTCAGGCACCCACGGGCTCCTGGTAACATTCTACTCCTCCCTTCTACTCCATCTGTAGCCATCAGCCTCAAGTAGGAGAAATTTAACACACAACTTGAATTTTGACAGCTGGGAAGCCAGAGCTGAACCAAAAAAACATACAGCAGTGGCACTGACAAGGAACTGTGGAATTGCAGAGAAACAGCATCAGAAGATCCCATTACCAATGATTTCTTTTTCCTGCTCGTGGTGAGGTTCAGAACTTTTCCCCTCCTCACAGAGCTCTCTCTTATATTATTTCTTCCCACTAACATGTGCTATTATTCCTGCAGGGCACGACTGGGCACAACTCTTAGCACAGCCAGGGCCCTTACATGGCTGATGGTTACATCTTTTTTAGGGGTAGACTATACACAGATCCTTCTGTGTAAGAACAAACAGGCAACCTTCAGATGGGCACAGAATTATACCCACAACTTCCCCCACACAAACACTCAACTGGATAAAATGAGATTCACCAAAAGCCACAGCTGTTCAAGGTATCTGAAATACAGTTCTCACTAGCCAAACACTTATTTTAAAACCTGTTTCCAAACCCGCATTTTGGGGTCCTGTGTCCCGTAAATTTTCTCATTTCACAGAAGTGACAAGTTTTAACCAGCTGCAATACAAAACCAAGAATCAGGAGGAATTAAGAAGCTCTGTGAAACAACGAATTACCAGGAATCGTTCTTCTTTTTCAAGCCAGCGCTGATCTTCCTCCATCTCCTGTTGCTGTCGTATCAACCTCTCCTCCATGAGGTGTGTGGGTAGAACCTGGCTCATCCCTCGGATGTCCAAAGTGCCTGAATCCTACAATCCACAGTAAGTTTATTCAGTCTCACAATTTAAAATTTGTATGAACAGGTGCAAGAACTTAGAAATTATTAAAAGGAAAGCTTTTTAGAAGTCAGTTCTCAGCAGCAGTAAAGCAGAGTTTCTTCAGCTCCTCAAAAACTGAAGCAGAGCAGCGGAAGAAACTCCTTCCAACCCTAAAGTTTTTATCTGCCTTGCTCTTAGTCACTGCACCCAAAAAAGATCTGAAAGATTCTGTTCTGTTTTTCAGCAACATTGTCACTTCCTGTATTGCACTTCATTTAAGCTGGACAACAAAACCAGATTATCAATTTTGTTTTCTTGGCCTTGAGCAATAATGTAACCATCCAGTTAAAAGCTGCAAGATGCATTTTTTAAAATCAAAACAAATATACTATTGAGTGTTAGCAAGGAGTGGCAAAGTATGTCACAAAAACATTTTTAATGGATTTTTTGACCAAATATTTATGCCTGTCTTAAGCTTATAAATACTCCACATACCATACCCCATTGCTGTCTGGAAATCATTAGGAAATAGTGCAGAAATTAGTATTTTAAAAAAAGCCAAGGGACATTTGGTAACAAACTTCCCTGTATTTAACAGGTAAGTCTCACAGATCACTTATATGTTATCAGGAACACAGGGAATAGAGCTGGTTAGAGAAGAAAGATATTTGAGACAGAAGCTGCACAAACAATCTTTGTGGAAGGAAAAAATGGAATAAAAAAGTGTACAATGGTGGAGAACAGAAAAAAAAAGACAGAAGTTCAAAGGGGGAATTAATTTGACGTTCCTTAGCAGCTCAGCGCAATCATGACAGGCTGGAGAGCACCCAGAAGGAATTCAGCTCAGGAACAGTCTTTCAGACCATTTCATTTTCTCTTCTGGGTAAGTTACAAAGAAGCCTCAATCCTTCAGCTGTGCTGGGTATCTCCCAAGAGGTATTTTTTACATGAGTGTTCCCATCTCTGTGAACAGCACTAAGTTCCAGTAAAGCCTTCTCTTAACAAACACCAAATATTTGCTATCACTCAGTTAAGTAGTAACAACTTCATCAAGAATTCATGTGAAGTGACACTTCATGCCCAGCCTCACACAGAAGGATCTGTTTAAAAAACAATTCAGTCCTGACTCCCAGCCCACTGCAGCGAGGTCATTTTGAAAGCACCAGAAAAGCTCAGTTTTCCTATAACAGACCTACCTAAACAATAGAAGTACTATAATTTGTGATAATAAGAAGTGTGATGAACTGGACAGAACACAGTAACAGATGTGTCACATCTCGTACCTCCATGTTTGGTTGCCACACTGATATTTCCTGAGGCCGATGGTTCCAGGAATCTGCTTGATCCAGGAGAGAAGCCTGCCCAGGATAAATGCTGCCTGCCATGGCTGGTATCCCATGAGAACCAGGGTAGCCAGACACCTTTAGGGGGCAAAAAACCCCACAGGGGCAAAACCAAAGAGAAAACCAGAGATATTAGTAAGACTTGTGCTTCCCCACAATGAAAACATCCCCTCCAAGATAACAAACATGAAGACACAGAAATTACTCAATTCAAGCAGTCACTGAGAGGAAGAAAAGGAGGCAACATCAGAAGAAGGAAGCTGAGCCAAAATGTGACACCTCTGTTTTAAGTCTTTGAGGATGCCCATCATAACATAACTGTTTTACAATAACCACAACAGTACAGAAATACAACTTTTGAGGTTAAGTATTTTGTGGTGCCTATCAAACCAGCAGCATCAGAGCATGCTCTAACCTCTGCAGTCAAGGAGATCAAAGTCCTCTGAGGACAAACTGAATCTATAGAAACATATGTAACAGCTACACATGCAGAGCTCATGTTCCAGTTAATAGGAGCCTGCAAACATCACCCTACAGAGCCACATAAAAATGTACCCCCTGCTATATCTTACAGGCTTAAGGCTTGAGTGGCAGCATGTAATTAGTGTGCTGAGCTGAGTGGCCTGGGAACTTCTCCACAGGAAAATCCAAGTCGTTTTAATGAGCCTGAAGTACTTATTAAATCAATGAAAACCTCCCTCTCTTCATGGAAAAAATCCCTTTGACTGAGACAGCTGTAATATGGCTGCAGCCTTGAACAAACCTAAAATTGTTCAAAGTCCTTGAAAGACAAACTTTTGTTCTGAATTTCTTCAGCAGTTTTAGGAAGAAAAGCAAAATCTGTGACTATACAACATGGTAGAGCAAAAGGCAGCAGCTAACAGGACTCAGGAAATAAAACACCAATGACCCCAAGGAAAGGCCTCCAGTTAATGCCATCTTATAAAGCAAGTGATTTCATAGCTCAGCACAAATGTTAACATGAACACCACATTCCTTCAATAAAAATGGAAATGTCTGATGTGTTTCACTGCAGTTTCAGGAATCTGAGCACCACATCAGATGTGAAAATATTTGCCATCTGGAGTAAACCTACCAGGCTCAGCTTGGGTTTTTTCCTATGTAAAACAAAACTCATTGAACAGAACTGAATTAAAATACACCATGTAAGAAGTGCATCAATCCCACCAGCTGCATCTAAGACAGAGAACCCACACTTGTAAAAAAAACACATGCAGGGAATTAAATGTAATACCTGGTAATGATTTGGCTGTACCATATGCTGTGGACTTGGATAAAACCCTTCACTGGATCTGGGACTGGGGTAACCAGGTCTACTGGGCTGTAAACAAAAAGGCATTTTTAGAATCATTAAACACACACAAGTAAAACCAGAAAATTATGTTTCAGTGAGACAAACATTTCAGGTTTGGCTAACTTCAAAAAAACCCCAAACAGATTTTCTGTAATTACAAACACTTTTTTCCTCTATTTTTGCTTGGCAATGGATGCAGCTGAATTGTTTGCTCAATAATGCTTGCTCTGTGAATTCTTTGTGTTTATTTAATTGCCTGCACTAAATGACCTGCTCTGTTCTGTTTAACTCTAGAGAGAACATCATCAAAGAATTTGAGTCTTAAATCAAACTTCCAGGTGCAATACAGCCTTGTTTCCAATTTTTGCTGTTAATTTGTTGCTGTTGTGACTATTCCCAAAAGTAAATTCTTTTGCTTCATTAAGAAGAACACAAACCAAACAGATTTATTTGCATGGCTATTTCCATGTGGTATTCTGAGGTACAAAGTTAGTTCTGATAATTAACTTCTGTGTAACTCATTATCTCAACATGGAAAGTGCTTTTGATGATATTCTGCATCTCCAAAAGTATAGTTGAGGGTTTCTTTTTGAATAAGGAACAGCATTGCTGGGTATGTCAGGAGGAGAAAAATCAACCAAAGAGGGAAAAATTTCAAATTTCATCAATCTACAAAGGGCTCTCTCAGTCCTTCTGAGGCAGTTGAAGGCAACCACATTAATTGGACACTGCAGAATTTATCAGTGCTTGAGGAAAAAAATCATTCTCATTCTGCACTAGGATGTTTTCTGTCTTAGGTTTCCAACAGAAATATCACCATGAGATAGAAGTGATTTCATAGCATGGATTGTGAGACCTGGTAATTGTTTGAGGATGTGAAAGAGTTTAAGACCTTTAACAGTCTCCAATTCTTACAATGAATCATCAGATGAATAAAAAAATCAGCTGCTACATTAGAAAATTAAATAATAATTAAAGAGACACTTAAAACCTCCTACCTACAACATTCCATTTGTTCCAATGCCATTATTAAGCACATCCATATTTTACAGAAAAGGAATGTATAAAAAAAACCTAACCAACCAGAAATACAGTGAGGACATAGCAACCCCCTCAAAACAGATTCTCTCCAGTGGCAGAATTAACTGCATTTTTAACACACCTTTGCTCAAGTGTTTCAGTTCATACATCACACACAAAGGTGCTCATTTCAAATTAAGCATTATACTGGTCCAATTTATGCAGTTTATCTGCTTCTGTAACTTGGAACATTGTCTGTTTAGACAAACACCAAATCCTGCTAATTCATCTCAGATGACTAAACAGGTTGATGGATTGTTTGCTGTTCCTAACTCTGAAATGAAAGCAGCAATTCCACTGCCCTCATTTCCTGCTTGCCATAAAGGTATCAAAATGCAGAACTAAGCTCAGAAATCTGATCTATCAGACAATGACCTGGAAATGGAGAGAAAAACATCCCAAAACCCCCAAACACACACAAATCCTCCCCCCTCCCCTCAAACCAAAACCAACCAAAAAGAAAAAGTTGCCTTTCTATGAGTGCTGGGGAATGTGTGCAGCACAAGGTGCCACACAAGTACTCCTGGAATTATTATCAGCTCCAGAACCTGGGAGCTCCAGGAATTCACCACAAGCTACCAGGACACAGATAATTCGGTCTGTGCACAAAAATTAAATTCTTCAAAATACAGGCTTGAACTTTCAAGTAACAACTTGCAAAAATAACTCTGAGGGGAAGCAGACAAGTCACTGAGAGGGAAGAGGGCTCAGCAACTGGTGAGGTTGGACTCCCACAGCTGCAGAACCCATCAGTGACATCCAAACAGGACAGAAATGAAAACCAAGTGGAAACTAAAAGACGTAGTTCCTTGGAAACAAACCCCTAATTTTCTGTCCAGAAGAAGGAAAATGCAATTAGCTGGCTTATGTGCTGTCACTAATGTGTTATAAATAAACTTCACGCTGGCCTGAGAGCTCATTAGCCAACAATTTACAAGAGTGCTACAAGAGAGAAGAAAAAGGAAAGGCCAGGAGACAGTTTTGTGACAGCTATGGGTGTCTTTTACAATTTCAAGTAAAACAGAAAATCTTTAATGCAGTATCACAGCACAGATCAGTTCTAAGCACAGAGCTGGGTCATTTCAGGCAAGGATTCCCAGATGGGGACAGAACTGGCCAGAATGCCGTGGTTTGAACCAAACCATCAGGGCAGGCTTTGAAGAAATAAACGGAATAAAAAGAAAGTTTATGTTTGTTTTTTTTTTAAACACACGTAATTTGCAGTCTTAGCTACCTTGGGAGGAGCTTCATCTGATCCTCCTGAGTCCCAGGATACGGTGACTTGTCTCCTGGATTCCATTCTCATTCGTTCTTCTTGCTGCAGCTTCTCTTCCTCCAGTATTGTACTAAGGAAAACACATTGTAATCAAGTAAAACTCCACTTTCAGTGACTAACAAACCTCTCCCCACAGCTCTTGCATTTTTCAGCCTAATAAACAGTACTAAACTTGAAATGCTAGAAAAATTACTGAAAGCCAAACTTCTTTTACATACACTGGTTCTGTGTCTGAGAACCAGTATCAGGAAGAAATATTTCTGTAGGATTACCAGGGTGCTTTTAACAACAAAAACAGCGTCAATTTTCAGAAAGCCGTGATTGATCTTGCACACGATTTTTTTCCCGTAACAGTTCTTTTTATGTGCAATTACACACAGAAGTCCTCAAAGACAATCAATCAAGCACTTACTTGCATGAAAGCTTAATCTTCACAAGAAAATATTCTACAGAACTGCTGCAAAGGTTCAAAACAAACCAAAAATGTTCTTTACTGAAACTCAAGAGCTTCAGATCACTGGGATTTTTTTTCCCTTTTTTAAAGAAAGCAGTCAAAAGTATTTCTTCAGCTCTTAGGTTTTAGCCTAACCAGGAACGCATTCAGCAAAGCAATTTAACAAAACAGAAAGATCTGACAGTAATCACTCAGCTTCTAAGCATTCAGGTCAAAAGGCTGCATTTTCACAAAGTACAAGACAGTAGTAAAACCAGTTTGCTACTTACCACTGTTCTGACTATTAAAAAGCCTGTTTGAAGCTGAACGTGCTCCTGCTGCCCCCACAGCCAGCCTCCTCCCAGCTCTGCTATGTGGCTTATTAATGTTGGATATTTGCCATTTGAAAAATACTCAGAGAGAAGCTTTGAAAGAGGGAGCTGCCAATTCCTTGGAGCCGCACGCTACGCGGACAGTCTGGAGATGTGAGCAGGGCAGATTATTTCCGTATCACTGTCCCCAGGGTAAAGACAATCCTGTGGAGGAGCTACTCCAGCTTCTTTATCACTCAGGAGTTTCCAGAAACAAAGCTAAGTTCTGAGTTTATAATCTCCTGTTCAGTCTGCTAAACAACCACCCAGAATTACTCATTCAGGGAATGAGATCAACTCCAGCAATCTATTCTCATCGTAGAACTTCACTGCTTGTTTCAAGAATAAATTCCTGCTGGAGACAAGCACTTTGCTTTTCCTTACTCAGCCAAAAAAACCCCAAACTATGCCACTTCTAAAAAGCAGAGAAGTCATCTTGTCTCACTGCAGCTAAATCAAGTTTATAACTCTTGCTGCAATTTCAATCCATCACTGCTGAAGCAACACAAGAATGTGAAACAAAAGCAAAATCAGACAAGTTATGTGCAAAAGTCACCCTGCTACAACTCCCATGGAAACACAGCTACAGCCCATCAGAGGGAATGAAGACAGATTCCTTCTCTTTTACCCCTCTCTTCCTTCAGAATAAGGAAAATGCAAGATTTCCTACTTGAACCCAGGAAGAACTGGCAGAAACGCCCTGCTTTAAAGCTATCTCACACTTCAGGTATCCCGTGTTTTTATGTAGCATGAGAAAGCAGCCAACATGCAGCCACAGCCACGAACCATGATTATCATCTTTCAAGACAAGACCTCAGGATTAAAAAACTCCACAACAAGACAAGACCAAAAAAAAAAACAAAAACTGCCCAGATTAACGAATGAGGAATGAATAAAACAGATTTTTAACCAAGCTGTTGATACAACAGTTGCTCTAATCTAAGCTGAAGAATAGAATAGAGTTGGCTGGTAGCAGCTGGCTAAATTTAGAGATGGCTTATTGACAATTTGGGGCCATGTCTGGAATTTGTCACAGCACAGTCCTGGTTTTCCATAAAAAGGAATGAAACCTCAAGACCTCTCTCTGCTTTGCTATCAAAGTCATTTTATCTGTGGTGCCCCAGTGTGCAACAATATCAGCTTGTATCACCTGAAATGACAATTTCCTTTTGAAATTACTTCTTTTTCCTAACACAGGCTCAGCTTTTTGCCTTTTGTAACTCCAGTTCATCCTCCCTTCTCTCCCACTGCCTGTGCCATCAGGAGATTCTTTCCCAGCAGCCCAGAGCAGCCTGGTCAGAGGCTGATGGGCTGCAGCAGCATCTGTACTTGGATGCCCTTGATTCTGCTGACAAGAATATAAAATAGAAATGCCTCAGAGAAGCACTACTCAAAAAACCCACAAGGAATATAAATGACTCACAGAAAGGTCTTTGTTTTCACAAAGGGAAGACCGGTCTGTGGATGAAGTAAGAGTGTGCCAAAGAGATATTTTTGACGTTTCCTCAGTGCAGCTGCTCAAGTTCTCTGAACAGTTTATTAGAATTTGCAGAAGGTCAGGAGAAGTCAGATCTAGGCATATTTTCCCAAACTGTACATATTTTTAGCAGCAAAGAGGAGCAAGCAGAGAATTCTATCTCTGTGGTTCTCCTAGCAAACCTTGAGGTAGCACAGACAAATTTAACTCAGCTTCTCAGCGAGGTGTAGGCTCAAGAAAAATCACAACTATTGAAAGTTTCCATAATTAATAAAGTTACTTAATTTACAAAGAACTTTTTACTGAAATTGGCCTGTGACAGCTAAAAAGAAACATTTATGGGGACCTTCAGTGTAGGAATATTTAAAATACTAAACTACATCCTCATATTCCAAAAGGCACAGCAGCATCAGTGTCTCCTGCTACCGTGATGTGGGAACCTACAGCAAGTGCTGACCCCCAAAAAGCAGCTTCTTTCCTTCCCTCTGCCACCAGAAATACAAAGTTGGATGCTGAGGAATGTACTTGCACATATTGTTCTAATATGAAAGCATTTTTATATGGATTATGAACTATTCCTAATGGTCACAGGCAAAGAACAGAAGAATAGCAAAGCCTATTGCAGCCTCCATCACGTATTTGAAGCATGTGCTGTAGTCTTTTTTGTCAGAATGCCAGAAAAGGCTCAAACTGCCCTCACTCTTACCAGTTTTCATTTATCAGCAACGTTTCAGGATCTACATCAAATGCAGTGACAAAAAGGCTCAAGTCCAGTTCTAAACAGTTAATTATCTCACTGTTGTCATAAAACCAGACTTTAAAAGCATCAAATCTGTCTCCTTTTTTGCCCCCATTCCTTTCAGAGCTGTTTCAATGTGACCTGCAGCCCTAGGCTGCCAGTGGGGTCAAGCAGTCTGTTAAAACCTGTCACCCACAATGGGCCACAGTGACACTCTCACCCCTGCAATGACACAACTGCTCCTTGTTCTGCTATTTGTAGCAGAGTGGGTTCATGAAAGGTACTTTAAACAAAATTTGTCCCATGACACAGTGAAAAATGTCATGAAATGTCATTAATATGAAAGTTTAGAATTGAAATCCTTCTATATAATTTACCATGTACTGCAAGACAAAAAATCTCTTCTGCACAAAACCAGGGAGGCAACACACAATTCCCAATTAAAAATATCCTATATTCTAATTCTGACCAAGTCAGAATTGCAGAAGAAGCAGGGTTGCACCTCACTGTCCTGACCTAATCTGACTTTTAACCCCCCTCCACCACTTGAAAAAGGGACTTGGAATGCGAGGATAAATTACATTTGGAAATCCACAACCCACCCATTTGTTTCTGTGTTGGCTGGGAAGACTGACTCAACCACATCCACTTCAGACAGATCAAATGCTATAAAATTATTACCCTAATAACACTACTTAAATTCAGATGTAGCAACAAATAACAGTACATAAATTGTGCAGAAATCAGCACCTTTGCCTCACACAATCAGCTGCAAATTCAGTTTGGGCAAAGCAGCTGTTACTATGAGACAGGAAAAGCACCAAATAACAGAAAGCACGTGAAATGCTTGTGCTCCCATCAACGCTATTCCAGATGCAGAAGATTTTTCCCAAAGCCATGGAGTTTTTTCATTAAGCCAGAGAGGAATGAATGCTGCAGTGCTGTATCTGGCTCCAAGCAAACATCCAGCCTGCTCTCAGCTTGAAGAGACGACTCTGGACAGCATCCAGAAGGAGCAGCAGCAACACCACAGGGAAAGGCCACCAGGGAAATGGCTTGTTTTTGCAAGTTCATGGGAATTTGAGTTCTGAAACCCAATCTTCCCTAGCTGCCTGAGACTGCCTCATCATCAGGGAATTGGCAACCTTTCCAGCGAGAGGCTGCCTCTGTCTGGAGCAGCACAAAGCAGCCCGAAGGACAACCATGCTGCCTAAAATTTGGGAGATAAAGGTCACCAGTTTGGAGTGGCAGAAAGTTCCCCGCTTTGGTGGGAACACAGTAAAAACTGAATTTTAGGGTTGCAGTGGCCCCAGGAGAGAGGTTGCCCTGTAAACAATGCTTCAAATCTCCCAGCATGACCAGAGGAGCAAACACCCCTGCACAGCAGGTGCACTTTTCATGTAGAATGAGATGGAAGGGGTGCCTGGAGATCCCAAGTCTGATCTCCTGGTGAAGCTGAGCTCCCTGCACAGCAAGGTCCAGGTGCTCTGAGCCTTCTCCAATCAAAATCTGAACATCTGCCAGCATGGAAATTCCAGAGTCTTTCTGGGCAACCTGTTTCAGAGCTCAGCCAGGCACACTGGGAAACATTTTGATGTGTAACCAACAAGACCCTGCCTTGCTGCATGCCCTCAGTGCTGGTTCTGAGGAGAGCCAGGCTCTTGGGCACACTCTGGATTTACTCATCCTCTTTCCTTCCTGGTGAGATACCCTCCCTGCTTGGGTTTACACACCACAGACATCTTCCAGTCACCAGGGCTTCATTCTCATCTGTGCCAATTAGCTTTAACAGTTCAACCTGGCTGCAAATTATCAATCATCCTGTACTTTCAGAGCCAAAAAGAGAGAAAAAGCAAGTGAATTGCCAATTTCCACCTATTACCCAAATCACACAACTGTGTCACATCTTTTTCTTGCAATCCCTACCCAGCCCTGACATTCCTCCCCTCTTGGTAACTCCACAGAGTCAAGAGGACGGGAAGTTATCTCTGAGAAGGGTCAAGACTTCCCTTAATTCTACAAATTATTAGTCTACACAGGAATTCTCAGAGTAACAGATGGTGGAACTGTATGAAATTTTAAGAAAGAGGAAAGAACTTTATGGTCTTTCAGTTCTCCACACAGCAGCTCTGAGACAGCATTGTAATTATATTCAAATTGTCTCTCATTTTAACCACCAGTGAATTATCTTGAACCATGAACATTCAGTGACATCAGAAACATGATACTATGAAAATATAACATGCCACAAAGCACAACTTTGAAACAAAACCTGAAGTAAAACCGAAGAATTCAGCAATGAATTACAAGAATTCCCAGTGTGGATTGTCAGTGTGCAAAACCTAAGTGTCACCCAAAGCTTGTACTGACTAATGCAAAATACATCCTGAGCAGTCATGAAATCCAAAAGTCACAACATTTGTAACCCAATGTGGTCACAAATATCAAATGTGCCTGCACATTTTCTCAGTGATGTTTCAAAGCTTCAATATCCCTCCCACTTTGGGGCTGGTGAAATGGTGATATGGATACTGGAATACATACAGCAGAATAAACTAAGCTGAGAATTTAGACTGGTCTGCAAGGTGTGTGCTCACATTCATTCCAAGATAAACACAAAGTTAGTTTATATCCTGGTTTACAAAGGGCAAAGGAATTTCTGTCTATGATGCTGCACTTACTGCAGGCTCTGCAATTGCCCTGTGACAGCTGTGACTATGAAACTACTGTGCCACATGTCATGAGAATAACTTCCAACAGCACTCACCTGATGCTTCCTTTATTTAACATACATCTCTACCACGGAAGTCCAGGGCATGTTTGTTTAGATAATCACTCTAAATTCTTTCTACCTCCTTCCCCAAGGATTGTAGCTAAAATTATAAACAAATTGCTAGCAAAATGCAGAGTTTTTCTTGAGAGAGAAAGGAGGTGATCTGTATTTCCAGTTATTTGAATTTATTGCCTAATCCCATTTTCTCTATCAGATAAGGCCCACTTTTCCCAAAGACCAGCAACAACCTGGCTGTCTGCAGATAAAAACTCAAAGCACCGCGCCTCGTATTTTCCACAGAACCAAAACACTGTAACAGAAGATTAAGCGAAAAGAAGAATTTCTGAATAAAGGAAATGACCTCTCAGAAGTCAAACCCTACCTGAGTTGTGCTTTAAGTTCAGTAAACCTGGGTCTCCTGCTGGGGTCGTAGGCCCAGCACTTGGTCATAAGGCTGTAGAGGGTGGGAGGGCAGTTTGGAGGCATTGGGAGCCGCTCACCGTTCTCGATCCGCCCAATCACATCATTGTTCTTCACTCCCTGGAAGGGCTTTACCCCGTGCATGAGGATCTCCCACATACACACACCTGAGCAACACACACAAAAACACACTTTCTTCACTGTGAGCAAACAGTGAGACCTGTCAGAAGACAGACAAACCCCCGTTTTGTACTAACAATGCAATTTCTTCCCAAATATGGAACCAGGGAATCGGTTTGGACTTACCTGCAGCAGGATCGCACACACAGCACCAGCCTCACCTACTGATGAGGCAGAGTGACCCACAGCTGGCTCACAGAGTCTTTTACCTGCCCTAAAACAGTGCTTGCTCATATTCAAATCTCCTCTCTTATGAGGTAGAATGTGTTTGCTTTTCCCTCTGACTCCTTCCAACTGGCTTGTTTCGACACGTAGAGTGCATTTTCACTTTGGGGGTTTTTAGCGTTGGCATTGGTCCACATTTTTTGTGCTGAAAAGGTGTAATAAACCAGTTTCTGCTGAAACTGCATTAAAAGAACATGGTCTGTCACTTCAGAATTGGCCAAAATGCTCCCTAGACTTCATTTTTCTAACTCTGACAGTATAAGAGTTTTCTTCAAACCATTATAAACCCTTCACTTCAAAACATTCAAATTTTAAACTGTAAAGAAGGTGAACTCTTACTTGACTGTCCTGCTCTTATTTCAAGTCTCATCACTTTTGTTCCCTAACATAGCTTGTGTTCTGTCTGTACAGGCCAGCAGCCAGCAACAGTTTGTGCAAAGGACATCAGATTCATACAAAATGTTGTATATTTGGGAAAAAAGATCAAGGTTTCAGGATATGTCCATCTACCCTTATATTTAATGAGCTTCTGGCTGTATTTTTTAGGAGGCCAGGAGCTATAAAAGACAAGTTAAGTGGGAATCTAGCATTAAGGATCTGGAAATTGGGTATCACATGGGATGATCTGCACATTAAGCAAGAAAATGTATATCAACATAAAGAAAAAGTCAAAATATAACAGAGAAACAGCAAATGACAACAGTGTAACACAAAAAAACCAAAACAAAGCCAAAAACAACAGACAAAAATAATCTCTGTCATAACTATGAGCTAATTTCCTTGCACTTTCATTTCTGTCAGCTCCTTACTAGAGGTAAAAAGAAAAATTCAGGCTTATTGAGCAGGAAAAGGAAAGAAAAACACAGAGGTGGAAAACATGCTGGAAGAACTGGATTTTCAGAATGCACAGCAAAAACTGTGACAAATATTTGGAAGTTATTCATTTATAACAGTCAAAATGAAACACTGGACTTGTCCAAGAGGACACAAAGAACACACAGAGAACCCTCCCCACTTGGTTTTCACTTACCAAACATCCACACATCGCTAGCTGAGGTAAACCGTCGGAAATTGATTGACTCTGGAGCCATCCATTTAATGGGTAGTTTTCCTTTGGAAGCTACAGGGAAGGCAAGAAAGGGCAGGCTGTTATCCCTACTAGAGAGCTCAAAATCAGATTCTGCTCCCAGTGAAATAATTCATAGGCAAAACCAATCTCCAGTGAAGTACATCAAATGTCGATACATAAGGCTGTTTGGCTTTACAAGAAATGGAGAAATGAACCAACAAAATGCAAAATAATAACAACAACAACAACAATAATAATAATATAATCCCCCAAATCTCCCTTAAAGACCACATTAACAAAACCCAAAACACACTAAGAAATTATCACATCAAAATTATTTCCCCTCTTAGCAACTAAAAAGATAAAATGTAGCTCAGCAAAGTGAGACAAATGAAATGAGGAAACACAACAGAGTATAAGAGGACAGATAATGGACAATTTGGAATATATGAAACCAGAAAAATATTAAAGATGAGATTTATGTACTCATGGTTTAATAATATACACCAGCTTTGGAATGCTACTGTTTGGTACCCAACATGCAATCTTTATTTTCCTGCTGCATTTCCCATCTGTCAGGCACTACAGGACATCTCTCAGTTGCTGGAGACATCAAAGCTCAATATTCCATCCAAAATGGGGCAAAAAGTAGGCTTCAAATGCAGTTTTGTACTGAATCTCCCTAGCCCAAGGGCATCTGAAGTATGTAGCACACAATGACTACACAAACTCAGCATTCATCTGTACCTACATGTGAATTTGCTAATTTTTGCACCTTAAATCACAACTTGTGATCCTTCTTCTTAAGCACACACAGGAATTTCCTGCCATTATTAAACTGTTGAATAACTTGCCTTTTTATACAAATGCACCAGCTAGACCAAAGAAATCTGGTTAATTCCTCAATAATGTGAGAAGCAACTGTGTTCTCATTGGCCTGCAAGAAGGATCCAGAAGTCACCTCACCTTTGTAGTAAGTACTGTCTTCCATGTATCGGGATAAACCAAAGTCACCTAATTTCACACAGTCAGTGGTAGATACCAGCACATTTCTAGCAGCAATATCCCTGCCAAACAGAAGAAACAGTATTTCTAGTAACTTCAAAACATAAAGTGGTGAAGTATCATCACCTGAAGAAAATTCACCTCCTGCCCTGCAAAGGTAAGGAACCGGTTTAAGATCGGAGTCCCATATGACGTTTCCTAGTAAGGAGCTCAAGTTCTCATTGTAGAGAACAACAAGATTCCCCCTGAGCCTCCTTCCTCCCCTGCTGTTATTTACAAGGTTTTAATATAAATATCTACATATCTATTGATAGCTATTACTTTACCTGCAAGTGTTTGCATATACATTATCACAACACATACATGGAATTAGACAGTATTTAAACACAAGTGAATTGCTCCAGTTCAAAATTAATTCTATACAGTAACTGGAGTTTTGTGAACTCTTGGTTGCACACAATAAGAGGCTGAAGCCAGTCTCTTCTCCCTAGGAACTCATGTTCACATTCAAGGGAATAAAATTCACACCGTGAAGGAAGTTCAGGTTCATTTTCTGGTTAAGCAAGTACTTGTATTTTATAAATATTTTATTTCCCCTCCTCTTTACTTAAGAAGCCATCTGCCCTTGTTTTGCTTTTCTATATTTGAAAGATTACAGCTGACTCACAGCTTGAAAAAATACTGTAACCACAAAGCACCAACTGAAAATGATTCCGATGGAAATCTGGCATCAGCTCCAAGTCAATCCAGGAGTGAACCAGCAGGTGTCACCCTTGAAAAGGGTGTCATTTTAGTGAAAACCTCTGCAAAAATGACACTCCCTACAATTTTAAGCAGTGACATATAAAAAAATAGACAGGTACAGATAAATATGCATGAAATCTTACCTATGTACAAATCTTTTGCTCTCTAAGTAGGCAAGAGCTGTGCTAAGCTGGTAAGCATAGAGTATCAGAGAGGCCAGGTCCAGGCTGTACTTCCTGACTTGCAAAAACGACCTCAGCTTTTTGCACCAAGGAGGAAAAAAGAGAAAGAAATTACGACAAGAAAACAACAAAGCTGAAAAAGGCGTATTTCAAAATTGTGAAGTTTACAGGAGTATCAATGGGCATGATTTCCCTGCCTTAAAGGCTGGTTGAGGAAAAGAAAACCACTTCCCATGAAGAATTGTGACTGCATTAGAATTCAAGCAGTTTTTCTACATGAAAACTGTTAAACAAAAAAAGTAACTGTAATTATGTGCTTTCCTTTCAGTCTCCTTTTGAGAAGCATCTGCTGTTGCTGTTTCAAAGTGAAGCACTCTTGGACCTTTTGGGTTTTTCTGCCCCTTGAGTGCAGCCTCCATTTATGGCCTAAATCACTTCAGAACTGAACAGGACCTGGCCAACCCAAACAGATTGATCAGTACTGTTTTAGAAGCATTAATTTTTATAATTAATTTTAACCTACATGTGCTAAAACAACTGTATTTAGCTCAGAGTATCCAATATCAGTGCAGAATATTTGTCAGCTATATTCCCAGTATAAGGCAGGCAGGACCTACTGGAGGGTGGCACTGCAGTGTCCTTACACATCAAAACAAGGCTTTGAAAAGTGATTTGGGCACTGGAAAGGAAATCTATTGGCAGAAAATGATTTCTCCACTACAGGTTTTTCTATCTATCCCTCCTACTTTTTTTTTTTTTGAAAATGTACTGCAGTTTGATAATTGCAGTGACAATCATACAATGTTGTATGAAATACCACTGCAGCTCTCATTTTCAGAAACGTGGCTCAAAGAAAACGAATCGATTATAAAAAGTGAGATCTAGTTTTCTTTAAAGCATTCATCCAAAAAACATAATAATGACAGAAGTCATCTTATCTAGGGCCTCTGCTGTAGATATTCTACAGGAAAAACAATAATAATAGTAAAAGAAATTCAATGTTTCCAGGGAAAATGCAGCATTACTCAGGAAGAATAAAAGATGTACAGTTTCACTTTGGGAAGGTATGTTTGCAAATGCTGTTTAACTGATTATCACATTATCATCATCTTGACAGAGGTCATGCTCTCACTCTGGAACTGCAATTGAATGCTCTGAAAACTCTGACTACATCACTCTGGAATGAGGTGATGCAGTTCCCCTGGTGGAGGAGAAGGTCAAAAGCTGCCATTCCTGTTTCTGAGTCCACAACTCTGCAAAGGAGTATGATATCATGCTTGATAGCATCTGTTAGTCTTGTGAAGTGTTTTTTCAGCCTTTTTGTGAGCTACAAGAGAGGAGACCAGAGCTGCAGGAGGATTTCTCATACCTCTCCAAGTGTGCAGAGCTCCATGATTATCCAGACTGGGTTTTCTGTAATAACCCCAATGAGCTTCACAATGTGAGGGTGATCAAACTGACGCATTGTTACTAGAAGGAAATCAAAGAATTCAGTGTGTTACAGAAAACCTTTTTTAAAAATAAAAAGCAAGCTGTTGGTTAAGCATTTAGCCCATGAGCAGAGAAGATAATCACAGGACTTCAAACAACTGTTGCAAGCAGTAATGTCTGATCATTCCAAGTGCTGGCTGCTTGAGCTGTGCTGTTCTTCACTCACAAAAATGCAAACTGCTGTGGAAGGTGCCAGTCAGGTCAGGCTCTGCCTCTCAGCCCTGGATCTGGTTATGAACATAATCTAAGTGAATCAAATAACCTGTAAAACCAGTGCACAACCAGTTAATGTGTGCCTTTCTACTGGAAGAAGTAAAAACAGTCTGTATAATTCAATTACTGGAAGAAAACATGTTTGCCAGATTATGATAAGGACAAAAATCTTATTTAATCATTACATCATTTTATTTTCCACAGAGTTAATTTCAGTATGTTTTATGCAGTATGACATATGAATCACAGAATGGTTGGAGTTGGAAGGGACCATCAAGACCAAGCAGTTCCAATCCCTTGCCCTGGGCAGGGACACCTCCCAGCTTGCTGGCTCCAAGTTCCATCCACTGAACACCTCCAGGGATGGGGCAGCCACAGCTGCTCTGGGCAACCTGTGCCAGGGCCTCACCACCCTCAGCAAAGAATTTATCCTAAAATTTAATTTAAGCTGCTTTTTCAGCATTGAAAACTCCACCACAGGCAAATCTCAAAGTATCTTAATATTCCTAATACTAAAATATTAGGAAATGAATGTATTAATTCAGTGAAGTAAGCAACTGTTCTGAGCAAATTTGCAATCTGAACACAAGACAAAGGCAACAGATGGGAATTAGAATGAAAAAGAGGAAGAAGAAATGGCAAAATTATTAAATCAAAATTGAAAAGTACTGTTTATGTGTCAATTACAGCAGCATTTCCTAATCTGTCAAACTTGAAGCATAATAAGGAGCATTCAATGAGCAATTATTTTCTACATTGCCAGGAGACAGCAGCCTACCTTGTGACTGCTGAGTTATTACTGTAAGCAATGGTATTTATTGTTCCAACAGATAGAATGCAATGGAAAAAATTCAGTAATTTACAAAAAATCTGACATTCAAAAATAAGAATCCATTAGCTGTTAACAGAGGTCTTCTGCACAAGTTGAAAAAATTCCTTGAATAAAGGAATAGTGAATAAAATACGCTGTAACATCTGACCAAACCAATTACTTTATTGATAAAATACAATACCTTTACAACATTTAGAGGTACACAATAGCAGGGGATAATAGGCAGAAATTAAGGCCTAAGTGCCATATCTTAATTTGTCTGCAAAACCAAACAATAGAGGGATCAGTAACGTTAATATTCCTTAAAAAGTTTCTGCCCCTATTCTCCCCAACAAAAAGCTTTCCTCCACACATGAAGGGAAATGAAACATTTGTGGGCAATTATTTAGAAAAATGGCCTATTCTAGCACAGATTTTAATTCTGAATTTTCAAAGCAGATCTCTCATAGACTCAACATTTCTAGCAAGGACAACTACCTGACCTTCCAAAGCAATAAACTGGAGAGAGTGCCGTGGTTTTTAATTCATTAAGGAAAAAGAAGGAAACAGAGGATCAGATCTCATGTTCCAAAAGTGGTTCTAAATTCCTACAGGATTCAGGCATCACCACTCAACTTGGAAAATCAAAGAACCCACATCCACTCATACCCATGGGCAATGCAAAGATGTAAAGCAGCCCCTGGCACATGCTGGAGGAGGGGAAAACATCAGGCTATATATTAATAAAGTATTTACATCAGTGTAAGAAGTTTCTGGCACAAGTGGCCACAGTCTTTGCAAGGAGCAGTTACAGAACTGATCCCAAAAGAAATTGCTTAATACTCACAGGCTTCTTGTAAGAATTTTTCTCTAACACTGTCTGAAGTGCAGTTTTTACATGTTTTGATTGCAACAGCCATAGCTGGATTTTCCTGAAAAACATTGAGAAATAGCTGAAATACAATCCACCAACAACAGCCCACCAAAAGCTGGCCCTTAAAATTCTGGTAGAACTACTTTGGAAAAAAATACTATTAAATTAAATACCTTTAGCTGAGAAATTACATGTTGAAAACTTCAGTGTTAAAATACCATCATAATCAAGACACCTTGCATAGAACATTTACATCTAATGTGTCTTGGAAATATTTAATCTGTTTTAAACCATGTTAAATTGTGGAAAAATTATGACAAAAGATTGGAAGTTTAACTCAATAGTACTGTAAACTTTTTGTTTTATTGAGGAAGGTAAACTCTTGACAATATTTAGCAAAAATAGAGGGAAAAAAAGAGATATGTGCCTAAAAATCACACTTGGCTTATACAAGCAAGAAACCCAGAAAGCCAAATTAAGGACTTTTTGTGACTCTTTCAGAGGAAAGACTGGCTGTAATTGTGAACTCAGACTACAAAGGAAAGTAAAACGAAGACTTTTATGTAGTGTCTTCACAATCAGTCAGATCAAGGCTTTAAAACCAGGTTCAACAGAACCACATCTATTTAAAATCATCTGGACTTTCCCATCTGATTTCTCATCCTCTGAATATCCAAAAATGAGTTCTTGATGGGTTGAGAGCTGCTGAAGTCTTTTAAAACCAAGCTTCTGCATTAGGTGTGGGCTTGTTCAAGGACCTGTATGTCCTCCTCCCAAGTGGGAAACTGGGAATTGTCCATTGTTTAATGGGCAGTTTACACATGAACCTTTCCTCAAAATGCTACAGCACTGATGAATATCCTCAACCAATTTTTAAGGCCAGGAGGAGATGAAGACTCAGAGTTGTGCTCCATCTCTGCTCATGCTTGGTCTATTTTATATCTATTTACAGACAAAAATTACTGGAATTAGAATAGTATTTTGCAGGCTGAAGTGTCTGATTTTCAAAGTTGCTTGTAAAAGAGATCTTCAAGTTGACTTTGCAGGGAAATATTCATCTAATCCTTTTCTCACATATCAAATGCCCATAAACTAACAAAAAAACCCCACAACCCCTGATGGTAGATCATGATTTTATTCCCTTATGAAACCGGGATTGAACAATTAGCCTGGGGATGAGACCTCTGGATGCCTGCCAGAGCCATCCCTCTCCCCATGTTACACATCAAGTTTTTGAAATACCCTTTAGCCAAGAGGAGCATTAAAAGGAAGCACCTCAGTGTCTGCAACCAGCAAAGAGATTTTGAAGAATAAATGTTGGATAAGGCCTGATATTGGGGTTTTGTTAATCTTTTGGTTTTGGAGAAGAAGACAAACCAGTGAGAATGTATCAGACTAGACACATTTTCCGTACTGAGCAGGAAATGGTATTTTAAATGACACTTTGGGATTAATTCCACAGTTAATCAGCCTTTAAAGACAATCTTACTGGGCCTGCTTACAGCTGAGCTCTAGGATCCTGTATCTATAAACCCATTTTCCATTTAGTACCCTACACTTAGAGCCTGGCTGGGACCCTTCAGGAATACCTGGGAGGGGTGGATGCTGCACAGTCACTAGGATCAGGACTTTACAAGGGCAATGAACAGGGATAAATGGAATTTTGGAGATTCAGCTTTGAGCTAGCAGAACAAAAGGCAAGGAATATCCCCTATATTTTTGCACTTAAGCTGAACATACAAAAGGGTACATTACCACCTTACTGGAACTAAGCTTACACTGATTTTAAGATTTCTTCCCAGAGTGTAGGTTACACTCTGTGACCAGAACATTAAAATTTAATGGCATCACTGTTCTGTTTCACCTTCACATATCCCAGTGTCTTAAATGAAGTAAACTGTTATTAATAAAATAAATCCACAGGTGGTTGTTTAAAAATCTCAACAAAGGATGCCTGAGTAAAATCAGTTTTCCAATTCACAAAACAGAATGCAGACAGTCAACATTTTCAAAACAACAATAAGAAAAGGGTCTTTAAGTAGTTTTACAGAGCTCTAGATTTATCCACCATGCCCCAAGTGAGTGAACCATTACTCGTGGGTACTTCTGTTAACTTGGACAGAATTACATGAAAAATAAGAATCTCTCTCAATGCAAAGTACATCAGATGTGCTTTCTAAATAAGGGTATCAGACCAGACTTCAAACTTGTCTGATAGAGAACATTTATCCTTATTTACTTAAATATTGCATTGAAGATTATTTATCCCACCAAGCCCAGGACCCTAACGAGTTGTTTCTGAAGTTAGAACTAGATTATTGTCCATAAGAATTCTTGTATAATCGATCAAAAATTTCAAAAATTTCTTCCAATATATTTATTTTATTATAACCCTGAAATTTGTTGAAATTAATTATTTTTTGCAGCTTTCTCTTGCTATTTTGCACAAAATCTTTGATCTATTTAAACTGAAATCTTAGTCTTTCTAGAAAAATTCATAAGCACCATCCCAAATTACACAAGTCCTGCCAACCTCCCTGGTTTGACTGAGGTGACTCTTGTGCATTGGGATTTTGCTGGATCAGTGTCCAAGTATTCTGGATTTTATTTCAGGAAAACAGAGGAACTTTATTAGGCTTTGTTGTGAGAGAGACAGCGAGACTGTCACTGAAGCAAATTTTTATTTGTTCTGGAACGCTCACACCAAGACCTCTAAGGAATACTCTGATTTCTTTTACCTAGAAAAGTTTTATTGTTAATTGTTCTTTCAGAAGTGAGGCTTACCGGGCTCATGTAAACTCCTTGGTGCACATCTCCAAACTGTCCTTCCCCAATGCAGCGCCCCAGCTCAATCCTCTCCCTTTGAATTTCATAATCTCTGGCTACAAGAATATAACGCACTTGAAATATTAAGTTTCTGCTGAAGGGCAAGGAAACAATCCACAAGACACAAAACTCAAAGTAAGTCACTCAAATGTCTCACATATGAATAGCTAAGATTAACATTTGCTGCACACCAACCTATAGAGATGCTGTACACACACAGTGGAGACCTCTCAAACCTCTTCGAAGTTTGAACCAAAGCAATGAGAAAAGAACTCTGAGTTCTACATTGCTAAATTAACTCCAGTGCACTTATTTCAGTGCAATGAACATAATGAAATCCTTTTTAATTACAGCTGGTGAATGACAAAGCACACAAACAGTTTAAGGCAACACCAGTGCTGTTAAACAAGGCCTCAGCACACATCCCTTTGGCTGTTTAAGAGGACTCCACCACGTGCTAGTTTAGATTTTGGAACCATCAAAAAAGCCCAGAGAACTTTTAAAGAGGTAACTGCAAGAAAAAAATACAGGTACAAGAGCATGGCAAATAAAGACAAAATGAAAGAACGGAATTTTGAGTGCACTACACCTCTGCCAGTGTGTAACTGAAGCAAAATTGAGATGTTTGGTGGCCTTATGCAATTTTGTTAACGTCACAGTTTAATAGGCTGAGAATATCACTGATAAAAATGGTTCAGCACTTCAGCAGAACATTTAATCAATTGCAACTGAGTGATTTCATTTGCAATTTAATTTCCAGCAGACATGGAAAAATATTTCAGGAATAGCAGAAAAGCATGCACAGTATATGTTTTCACCTCTATTTGTATTGTTCAGAGAAAAAATTATAAGCAACCAGCTTAGAACTTCATAACCTTGACTGTGACATCATTAACACTACAGATGTAATGTCATCTAGAGCTGGCTAACAAGGTGATAAATGCCTTTTCCATCTCTTTGTTTAAGTACTGCATTTTCCTCTTTAAAATCCCAAAGCTAACTGGTTTAACTATAAATAAATAATGTTTATTAAATGAAAGTGAATAGGATGCTTAAAAATTCCACATCATTCCAAACTGCAAGCATACAGGGATGGGTAAAGGGTCTCCTGTTACCTTCATCTATTCCATAGCTTTCTGCAGTGCAATTAAGAGAAAAATCAAATGCTTACTTAGATAGAGCTTCTTAAAATCAAAACAGGACAAACATTTCTGAACATAAAAAAAAGAAGAAATATACTGATGCAATTTAAAGTTTACATTAGCAGAAGTCACAGGCCCATTCTTGTGATCTTTACTGACTCAGTCCTTTGGGAGCTGAACACTTGAGACCCCTTCAATCCAGCAAAGCACTTAATGAATTTCCCTCCACAGCCCATCTCATGGGTTTTGCATTGAAGCCATGTTCAAGTGTTCAGCACATCCAGGGCTGGGCCCACAAGTAATTACTTCCATGAGAATTTAAATAAAAAAGTTGGGGTGGTGGTGGGGGAAATAAATTACACAAAGTTAATCTGTGAACAAAAATAAAGGATAAAATTTATCACAGTATGTTTTGATCCTGAAACTATGTTAATAGAATACCTACTCACTTAACTGCAAGACATTAAAAACGCTCAGTTTGTTTCTGGAAAACATATATTCTTGCTTTTCAAAGATCTTCCACAGCAGTGGAAATAATGCTGTGAACACTGAAGTGATCATGAAACATTCTGCCCCATGGTGAGCTCAGAAATCTATGCAAGTTCATGGTCCTTCAGCAGAATGTGGCCCCAGCTCAGCACCACCCTCCCCTCTCACACTGACCAAACCTGATGGTTTTGGCAGGATTCTGCACCAATGGATTGTCTATTTCCAGAGAAATCCTTGGTTGCCCAAATGCAACTGGAATTTTGCAGATGCAGCTTTTAAAATCAGAATATTGGACGTTCACATTAAATGAATTGGCCTTGACAGTTTAGGATTATATGATAATTCAAACAGGCTGTAAAACAAAATCCTTGTGCTGGCTACAGCACCATGCTTTTACTTCAAAGATGAAGACTCAGCACAACTTGGAATTTTTATTTTTGTTCCTGCAGTCTTTCATCTTTAACAAAATTGCATGTGGTACAGCTGAGTGTTCCTCTCTCATGGAACTGGAGAGCACCACCACGTCTGCCACAGAGCAAGGTGAGATACAGTCAGGCAGCAATCCACAGAGCTTGCCACATTGCTTGCTCTCATCACAGAGATCTTATCCAATCTTTACGTGTTACAGTCACCATCACAACAACAACAAAAAAAATTCCACATTTTGAGATTAAAAAAGGAATTTCACTGTAAAATCACAGACAGCAGGAAACCAGAACATTTTCTTTGGACATTTATTAAATAAGGCTGAAATATTTCAGTCCCTGCTAAACCAAGGAAGCTTTTGGATAGGAAAGAGCCCAAGTTAACCACTTACTTGAGGGCATTGTATAAGTGTCTTCTTCATCTATAATCTCTGCATAGTCATCAGTCTCTGCAAAGGGAGGAATTGAAGAGTTTCGGGAAAAGCAGATGAAAACAATTCTCTAGAACAACATCTCCAATGTATCAAGGCTGATATGTCCCAAACCCCGAGTTCAGCATTGCCAGCTCACATTTAATACAGCATGACTAAAACTTGCTCATGCATAATTCATGGTATGATAATGACCTCAGTGCCATCTGCATTACATCACATAGATGCACCCAACAAAAAAGAAAAGGAAGATTCGTTTGTATTCAAGAGTTCAAGTTTTGCAACTGGGACCTATCTAAACTGTTGATTTAAAATATTTTTAACAGCAAATTATATTGCAGTAAAGAGGAAAAAAAAATGAATGAGTTAAATTGCNGGTGTCTCATTTACCAAGCACTCTATATCTGTGAAGGAAAAAAAAATGAATGAGTTAAATTGCTTTACCTTCAATAAAGTGTGAATAAGTTTTTTTATGTCAGGCAGAAGACACCAACAATGGTCCAGGGCAGCTTCCCCCTACTGTCAGTGTGGCCAGCTGAGTTATTTACCACAGAATCTTCTAGAGCACAAAGACCTTTTTAAGCCACACTCTCTTCCCCATTTTTCTTACAATTTTCCTTGTTTAGTGGAAATTCACCACTAGTTTTGCTGTCAAGACTCAAGATTTCATGGACAGATTTTGGAAACAACTTCCCAAAATTTTCAGAAAAATGACAGTGCGATTCTTCCTCTGTTTAGAACTTGCAACTTTTCCATCACCTGTTCTCAAAAGGGTTTAAATGGTGTCAAGTCATTTCAGAAGGTCCTTCTCTTGCTCTAAAGAACTTCCAGTGTGTGCAGGTCATTTCCTAAAGGTCAGATCAATTCCTCCAGGGTTTTAAAGCCAGTCCACAAGACTGGGTTCATTTTTTACTTCAAGGCTGTCAAATTCTACTCACCAACTTTAAACACAAAGAGAGGTTCTCAAAACTGAGTAGTTTCCAAACCCACTGTGCAGTTTTCGTGCTTGATTTCAGGTGATCACACACTGGAAAGCCTCTGAAAGTCATGATTTCCTGCCCTTTTTCCCCCATCTGCCCTGGAGCATATGGATACATCCCTGCAGCTCCCTGGCTTCATTCTAGAGCAATGGCTTGGACTGGGACAAAGTCACAGTGAGTGGGAAGGAGGATGGGATGGTCCCTCAGCTCAACCCAGCCCTGAAACCAGAGCAAGGCTTATCAATATTACACACACAGATAAGCAAGAGGCTCAGTTTTCAGGCAAACTGCATCTTCAATGATTAGGAAACTACAGGTTGCCTATAATCTTTGAGGTTCAACACACTTCAAGGAATAAGGGTCATTTTATGATCCTAGTTTCTTACTACTTAAATAAAATTAAAGCTGTTTTTCCTTTTGAACTCCTGTAGGAATATGTCAGGTGTTGTAAAAGCAGAATTGGAAAATGCCATGTAATTTTAAATTTTTCTAGGCAATTTCTATTTGGGACACAGCAAAACACAGTCACCTAATGAAAATGAAATAAATTATAAAGACAGTGCACAATTCTGAACAGGCAGAACACTCCAGAAGCACTTATCTCTTTCTTGGTATTTTATTTTCTTCCCTACGTTATAAACTAATGTTTTTATAAAAATAAGCCTCAGTTAGATTTTAAAAATAAGCTTAAAAAAAACCAAACAACCCCAACATGATGGAGATAAATGACTCTGTTTCCTTCTAATACTGTGATAGGATTTTTTTGAAGATATCAGAAAGTTCTTAATCTACGTTAGAAAATGGACTGGATGAAAAAATATTGTAAACATACTTAAGAAAAATTTTTAAAGTTTGGAAACCAAACTGGTGCCACTTAAAAGACCCCAAACACTTGTCACACTAGGTTACAGAATAGTGCTTTCAGAATGTGATCAATGGCAGGGCTTGTTCATCTCTCTATTTTAAATTGATGAGTTAATTCATACTAAAAGCATTCTCAGAACAGCACAGAGCACTTCACATGGTATTGATACATTGCCCAAAACCACCACGAAACCAGAAGTGTCTTCATAATCAATCTTCATCATCAATCCGAAAAAATTAAATGTACGCAATTAACGACACAAATATTTCTTGTTCCACATTTAACACTCCGGAGAGGAATATATAAAAAAATAATTCCTTTGTATGTCTGGCATTGTTTCTGGGAATCAGAGGAAAATTCAGCACTGATGGGCTCAAAGTGGTTTGGAACAAAGAGAACTGACCTCTCTCACAGGGGGGCTTGAGCCCAGGATTAATCACAGACTGAGACTCTTACCAAATCTCCCAGAATTGTGTCTGCTAAGAGATATTCCAGAACCTACGTGGAGCCTAAAGCAAATCTGAGCTGGGCAGAGCTCTCCAGGCTGCTCCACAAAGGAAGATGTGTTACAGTACCCTCAAGAGCTGAACACATTCAGCGATTCCAGATGTCCTTGGTAAATCTAGAAAAACTCAGATTTAATAACAGGGCTCATCATGCTGCCCTCCTACACTTTTTAAACCCAGCACCATCACTTCTCATGACTCTTGGAGATGGCAAAATGAACAAGTTGCTTTCAGGAAAAGGTAGTGGTGGTCACACACATGAATGAGCCAATTTGAGCTTTACTAAATCTGAATGCATTTATTAAACTGTAGGGAGAAACACCCCAGGGTATTAAATCCATAATATCTAATCCATGACCTTAGGCACACGTTTGAACTTCCCTTTTTCATAATTTTTCCCATTTATCAGAGCTTGTAATTTACAAAAGAAGGTAAGTTCCAATAAAAAGCAATGTAGGGGTAGTATCTGAAATATAATTTTTAAATATATGACAGAAAAAATGTCCTTTTGATGCTGAAGAAAAGAAAGAAAATTGTGTGGTATTATCTTTACCTTATATCTGAGGAAAGGAGATGACAAGTTAATACACCTCCTTCACATTTTACTGAAAGGAAGGCCACAAGACGTGATCTCTATTTCCTCTTATCACCCTCCTTTGCATATTGCTTTTATGCCCTTTTAGTGCCTCCTACTTAGAAGAACAAAGATACATGTGCTATCAGCAGCAGCAGTTTGATTCTTTCCCAACTTCAGATGGAATTCTTTAGAAAAATAGCTAAAAATCTCTTTTAAAAAACCAAACCCCAGCTATTTTTCGGAGGAAAAAAGACTTAAAACGTCTGCAGAAGTTAAATATTTTGTAGTAAGTTTCAAAGTTTTTAAAAGGAAACCCCAAATATTAAAATCTGTATTTAAAATTATTAGTTTGAATAGCTGAAACCTGGTTAATATTCATGTATTCAGTCTGCATTAATCTATCTCATACAGCTTCTTTTAATGCAAGGAGCACTTTGATGCCTTTAAAGCATTACTCAGTAGACTCATTTCTCAGGTGTTACATCCACTGATCTCACCCACTGACCAAATTAATGATGATGTAACCATTTCAATCAAACTGGACACTTGCAAACCTCTAAACTTTCTTTGCATCATGCCACAAGTCTCACTGCAAACACATGCACCAGCACATCCCTGTGCGTTTGAAATAGAATTTTCCCTTTTCCAATCCCAGTTGAGCAGAAAGCATTAGTTGCACAGCCTGTAAAGTACAGTATTTATCAGCTAATATCCAAAGCAGACCACTTTTTAACACTAAAAGCTGTATAAAATGTATTACTGAAATGTGCATTAAGTGGTTTATGGAGATAAGAGTTGCATATTGCACGTTAGTAACACACAGACTAGAAAACATATTACCGTCCCCACTAATTTCATCTGCAGATCCAGGTGGCATGCAAGGAGAGAGAAAAAAGAGGGGGAGAGAGAGGGGACAGAGAAGGGGGAGGGGAAAATAGACTATTAAATTCATGAGTAATCCAAAAGTATTCAGACTGTAGTTATCTTATATACCTGACTCAAGAGAAACCAGAAAAGCAGCAGAATTTAAGACTTCTCACCTAAAACCCAAGGGACAGAGATACACTCTAAGAAGCTTTTATGATGAAACAGAGTTAATGACTTTCAAACACAGAAGTACACAAAAGTTAAATTTGGAGCTGGTACTAGTTCTTTTAATGCATTGTTAAGAAAAGTCAAGTCCTGGGTTTATTCAATACTTTAAAGCAGTTCTCCCACACCCAGATGACTCGGCTCAACTTGACTCTGCACATACTCTGAGGACTTTGGATAAGCAGAGTTGGTGCTGACTCTTCCAGAAGAATTGCACTCCTGAGCTATCACCAAGACATGAGTGAGAAATGGAACCATCTCAGTTTTAACGACACAGAGCATTGTGCACTTGTACAAGGCTGAAATTTTAAACGAGTGGCAAAGAGAGCAACTCTACGGGGAAGATTTCAAACAAACACAGGATTCCACGTGTACTGCAGCAGCCCTACTGCACACCAAACCCCACAGCACAAGCTAAGGCAAATATTTTAGACAGTTTTTATAGATAACAGGAAATTCTTCTTACCCCTAATGAAGCCAAACTGGTCTAGATCAGTGCTGGACCAGTACGCAGCCAAAAGCATCGCTGTAGTCCATGTTTAATTCAAAGTGATCTCAGCTGATGCTTATTGTTGCTATTCTGTTTCATCCATAAGCATGCTGTGTCAGGGGTCCAAGAATGAAGTCAAAATATATTTACAAAAAAAAAAGATGGCAGACAAGGGCTGCATAACTTTATAAATAAAATAATTTGCCATATGATAAACTGTAACATATGAAGCTCAAATACATGTTCCCCATAAAAATGGGGACCAGCAAGCTGGTGATGCTGCACGAAAATCCAATTCAACAGGAAGAAAACATAATGAAATTATTCTTGGAACTCTGTTTACCTGAGGCTAAAGTAGTTTACAAACAGTAACTGAGTTAGTATATTCAGCTTTTGGGTTAATAAGGCAGCCTAAACAAAGAGCAGAGCAGTACCCTTGGGCGGCGACTCATGGGCACAGAAGACGAAAGGCAGAAAGCGTCTAGCTTTCTTTACTTTATGCTGACAGTGATTGACTCCTTTACAAAGAGGCAAGAAAAGGAAAGAGAAAAAAAAAAACAGAAACAAATTATTTGGAAATAAAAGAAAAGAGACTGAAGAGAACATCTACAACGAACGAACATAAAAGTAAAGGTTTGCATTACAATTCCGTATACCCAAATGAAAATACAAACGTCTCTGAAACTCTAAAGCATTTCCGGTATTTTCCTTCAAATTCCTTTCTACAGTAATTAATATTTCAGTTTTTAGAAGATTAGAACCCATTAAAAAGTCCCATTATGCCAGCTACATACACCATCCATTAACAACACAAAGAACATTGTCTGTCCCAGAAGTGCAATCTGCTTTTCCACATTTGCCATCTCAGTTCTGTCAGACTTGTGTGACAGCCACATTCCAGCTTAAGTGGCAGTCACCAGACTTTAACATGTACATATTGACTCTCTGAACCCCTAAAACAACACAAAGGAAGTCTTTCACACAGCAGGGTTACACAGAACAAGGGAAAACATGGTTTCCCTATTTCCTGAAATACAGCATTGATAGATTTCATGATCTCAAATCTGCCACCAGAGTCTTTTTCCCAGTGCAGACTTGCCTTGCCAATTTCCAGCTCTGCAAGGATGTCTGAGTGAACAGCCCATGGCACCCCCACTGCCCCCTTTCCCAGTCACCCCATTGCATTTTTTAGCAAAGTGCTTATCAGGACAAGGGAAATTTGGGAGTAGGAGAAAATACAAAGAAGGCACACGAGGTGAGAAAGAAGGACACAAGACGACACTCAGCACCTGAGGATACCTGCTCCTTTTATTTCTCTTGTTACCTGTTTGCTCCTCTCTGCTTTCTCCTTTTTCCTCTCTCCAAGGAAATGTGAAAAGTGGTTTAAAAAGCCAATTAAATAAAAAACCTGCATCTTGCTGCTGGCAGCTCTTCACAGCCAAAACTCAGGAGTGAGGTCCAGCCACCAGGAGTTACACAGGCTGGGGATGCAGGTGTTAGAAAAGAAGCGCAGACCCACAGCAGCAGCTACTGGGACAAACCCCCAAACCAGTCATTGGTGGGAGGAATGCAGGAAGGGTAGAAAAGGAGAATTACATTTTAATAAAAGTAACTTCTACAATCAACAAAAACTACCATCATAAAAACTGCTGGGTCACTGAGAAAACAGGAATCATTAATCTAGTGGGAAAATGCACATATCAGAGAGAAAGAACATAAATCAGATTCAGTGCTAAAAATTAAAAGAGGTGCAAGGAGAAGGCAAAATTCTTGACTAAGTTATTGTATCAGTATTTCCATTTGTCTTGGTTTAAGACAATTTAAAGGGGAACGCTCTGAGTTCTCTCCCTTGATACTCCCAAGGGACTTCTCTTCCTAACATCACATGACAGACAATTTTCAGCACTGTCATTCTAAGCACAAACCTCAGGTAACACTCATAAAAAGCTTCATACATACTATGATAGCAAAGGAAAAAATACTGCAGCTGGTTTATCTGACTACTGAAAAGGTGTTGACATGAGAATGAGAATGAGGGAACTCAACACTCTGGACTGAAACAGAAGAACAGGTATAGAGTCACTGCAGGCTACACAAGCCATCTGAAAGGGAAGAGATGCTCCAACTCCTGACCTGCCTGCTCAGGCTACACAGCTAATTTAAGCCTGAAGTGCTGAAATGCTGCTCACCCTCACACTGATAGGTGGTGAAACCTGACCAAACCTATTTCAAATGAAGGGCCCATTGCAAAGGTAAAGGTGTTTTTAATTCCTCATGTGCATGCCCTGATGCCCTGTGAAGTGATGCTCCACTCTTCCCTTGCATTTCAAACTCTGCCTTTATGATTTGCTGTCCAAAGTTTGTTCAACTGTTCTACCACACCACATGGAAGATGCTTTGTCCTAAACTTACCACATCTGCAAGTCTAGCTACAAAAGGAAGTTGATTCTGATGAGTTAATTTTAAAATTTTAAAAAATAACATTTTCCCAGGAATCTAGAGAATACCTCAATGAAATGAATACAACTTAGAAGGATTTCCAGCACTCCACAGCAGCTTCCAGCCAGGGTTTCACTGGTGCTCAAGAATGCTGCTGAAAACTTCAAGGAACTTCTTTATTTATTTAGTTCCTCTACCCAGTATTCACTAAAATTATTGTGAAAAAAAATTTAAAAAGTAAAAATAAGGAAAAAAAATCCCTTGCTGTGCAATAACTGTTTTTAGAAAGAAAGAGACCAGGCTTTTACTGCCCTTTTTTTTACAGGACAGATACTACTGGAGCTCCTTGTATGAGCACATAACAAATACTGGAAGGCTGAACCTGATAATATCCCATTCTACTTCAGTTGTACATTCTTGAACCAGCCTGAGGAAAAACCCTGAAAAAAAAACCCTGCAGAAAGAATAAATCTATTGATTTTTGAGCTTCTAAACTCAAATGAACACTATGGGGTTGGCACACCAAATATGTTTCTCCATAAACAAACCCCCAAACCTCCATGGAATATTTCTCTCATCATACCACACTGTTACTATTTGCACAGCAGAAGTGTCTGCTCAAATCCAGTGAGAGGCTCACCAAGGAGGAGAACAGGAGAGTAAAAAACTCCTTAACCAGCACCACAGGCCAATGGAATCACTGCAGGAACTTCCTGGACACTGATATGGAAGAAATCTCTTTAGACTGTCACCACAATTCATTCTGGTCTTTTTATGCATGGAAAGAAGCCTTTTAGTCAGTCAGGCCAAAATAGGAAAAGATAACAACACCAGTCTATTCAACTGTGATGGGAATCTGAAATACTGCAATTTATTAGCATTAAGGGCATATTCAACTGTATTATCTTATTAATCAGTGAAACAGCTGGGTGAGTTAAGAAGAAACTCCCTCCTCCATGAACCTGGAGACTAATGACTTGCTCAAGGTTTGTAAAATTAATCTGCAGTGAACTTTAAGCTTGAATGTCTCTCAGTGCTGTGACCATATGGCAGAGCTACAGCTCTTAGAAAGTCTTTGTATTCCTCAAATTACTTCCTAATTACTTCATTTGAATTTATAACTGTGTAATTTATGAAAAGACTCTTAATCTTTCTTTTCAGAAGTGAGTTGTGCAGTACAACACTGCTGAGCTGTGACACAGCCCTAAGTGCTCAAGACACAATTTTTCATCTAAAAATTTACTTACACTTCTCAGCTTTGTCTTTTTGGAGTGTCTTGACAAAATGCACATTAAAAACTGCCAATTTCTCAACCTCAAGCAAAGAACCTTTTTCCCCACCAACTAACTGAGAAGGAGCTAAGAAATACAAGTCTTACACAAGAAATCCTTTCAGACCTGGGCACAGGGCAAACCTTCATGTAAAGCACAGGAATCATGACACAGAGCCTGCACTGTTCTCTGCCAGCAGAAGTGATTCAATAAAATTGAATTTGTCTTTCCATCCTGCTCACAGCTTTGCTGGTGATCAGCCTCAACCCAGGACAGACAGGTTCTTTCACATACCAACATCTTCTTCATTCAGAGCACTTGGAAATGGTGTAACAAAGACATCAGGTGAATAGATTTCGGGTTTTTTTTTCCTCTCCTGTTTGTTTTGTTTTCACATTTGGCTTCTGCTCTATAGGAAACCTCCTGAAAGTCTCTTTTACTCACAAACTATACCACTGAGGGTTTTTCCTTCATGATGAAATCTCAGATCTGCTCCTGAGCAGCACCTTACAGAAGAACTCCCATTTCACTGCCATGGTCACGAGTTAATCAGAGTGATCTAACTCTAACAATGTTATGTTATAGATTTGTGATTTTAAAGCAGAACCTGGAAACTTGCTGAGAAGCCCCTCTTTCAGGATACTAAAATCCTTCAGCTTCTGTAGAGATATTTGCTCCAAGAGATCAAATCCTCCTTGTTACTATATATATCTAAACCATGGGATAGAGAGGCAATGGCACAACCAGAATTATTAGAAACTCCTGCCATCATTTCATGATGCACTTAGAGCTGCACCCATTCAAGTTTAAAATGCTGCTTGTGTTACTGACACCAGCTGGGGAACAGGATAACAAACCAGTTTCTCTTTAATATTCTTACTTCCCTCTTAAGGGTTTGTGTCCTGGGGTTTGCTACTCAGGTGCCTTGAACACTTTGCTTATCAGCTGAAACAGGGACCATATTTTCAGAGACCTTTTAATTCCTTCACCAAATAACCTCCTATTAAAGCTACAAAACCAGCACCTGCTTTAAGCAAGACCAACCCTGTGGGACATCCTAAAATCCCCTTCAGACTTACCTCTTTTGCTGGCTCCTGCAGGACAGCTCATCTCTCCCTTCCTGTCACCTTCCCACTCACAGCTCCCTCCCCACAAAAACATCATTTTACAGCAGTACCTGAATATCCAAAGGCCAGGAGGGACTGCCTGAAATCACAGGAGCCTTTAGGTTGAAAAAGACCCTTAAATCATCAAATCCAACCATTAACCCAGCACTGCCAAGAACTTGCCAAGACTTGTTCAATACTCTGCCTGTTCAGTGCTCACTGCAACACACGGGTCTGAAATGTCATATTCTGTGGCACTGCATGGAAAGTAGCATTTGAGCTAGGATGAAAAAAAATCATGAATTCTCCAGGGCAAAGGAGGCACACAGATTAGCCAAGGGATGCAAAAGCATATTTATTCTTCTTAGTCATATTTACACAAGCAAGGAAGGGGCAGGAGAAACCAAAGAACTCTGTGTCAGAAGGAATTTATGTAAAAAGGGAGCAAGCAGCTACTGCTGCACTGATTTCATTTTATGAAAAACTTTGTAGCTTATATAATTGACCAGATAAGTTACTATTTTTGGAAATATGTGTATCTGGAAATATAAGATCACCTTACCAAGGCTAATGTTTGCTATTTAAAAACAAACTGCTGGCCAAAGTAAGTTCCTTTAGACTACAGCAGAGCATTTTAGTAAGGTGTCTCCAAGCCAAACAGTGGAAATATAGCCAATAAAATTAGAGTTAACTGGTGTGCTGCTTCTTACACATTTGATATACTATTTGCACAGAGCAAATAATTTAACCTTACCATTTCCTGAGTGTACACTCTTGGCTAAGTACAAAGAACTATTTTTTAATGCAGATGCAGAGGGAGCAGGAGGTAAAAGCTGCTATTACCTATTAGCTAAAACACTCATTGTTTCTGGTGAATCACAGCAACTTCAGCCAAAACATCAGATGACTGCCAAAGAAATCTAGAATCCAACTAATTTAATTTAGCTTATTCAAAGTGATTTACAAACTTACACAAATGTGTTGAGGCATAAAATTACTATGCTTTTAAAAAGGAGGGGAATCTGGCAGGCATCTTGCACATAAAGACAGGGTCCACTGCAAGGAACAGAGAATTTGAGGAATCAAGGCAAGACAACACCAGAAGAAACAGAAGCAGCAAAAGGTATGTGGTGAACCCTGGCTCAGTGACACACAGACTCCCAGATCCAGCAATTTGCTGCTCTGGATTCCTGAAACCAACTTCATCCCCTACTAGTTTGAAGAGGCCATTTTTTAGAGGAGAAAAAAAATCAGAAGTATTTACAAACCTTCTACCTTTGTGTGCTTTGGAATATTGGAGCACTTGGAAAAGATTAAGTTTTCACTAGACCAGCAAGGTATGTTAATAAATATTTCAAAAAGACGAAGTGTCTTTTATTAACAGGTTCCTTTTTAAACCTGCAATGCTTCAGACAAATACCTGAACTTTCAAACCACCAAATCATGTTTCACACTGGGTTTGGATATTGCTGGTTTATCTCAGTTTTGGTGGGGAATTCACTGTGAAACTTGCTTTTTCAACTAAGCATGGTAATACTATTAATATATCTGACTTCTTAATTTTTTTCTTGAATCTCTGTTTTAGATTTTTGCAATTTATCTTTAGCATCAGGAGGGGTCTAAACAAAGGGGAGCAGTGTGAAATCAAACAGCACAGTTAATTTAAGATTTAAACCATCAAAGGCATGGAGCAGTTACAGATGTCATTGAGATACAAAAGCTCATCTGATCTGAAACCTTTGGCTCTGAGCCATTGCAATGAGAGCAGAGAAAAGCTCCTGTTCTGCACCCCACAGCTGGCTCTACCCTGGCTGCTGTCAGGCTCTGCTGTCCTGGGACTGGGCTGAGCTGAGCATCAGCTGCTGCCTCCCTTGTTCCACACTGCTGGGAGAGTTCCACCTGACAGCAGCAGTGACTTCTCCACATCTACATCAAGTATCCCTTCATTTATAGCAAACGGATTCCTTTGGGGATTCAAGAGAACCCTACAGAAAGCAGCTCCTGAGAATAACCCCTGGGTTATCATGTGGGTTCATCTCAGCAATCTGCCTCTGGCTGAAATTTCACATGATGACATACACAGTGCATTTCAAACAACTCTGGGGGAGAAAACAGAACAACACAAAAAGTATTTATGTGTTCTGTGTCATTATATTGCAAGAAGAACAAACCCTTGAGACTGACTATTAAATGACTTGGCTTAATCCATTCCAGCATTATGCCAGCATTTCCAGTGGACCAAACATGGTATAAAAACAAGCATCAAGCACAACAGTTTTACTGTGGAAAGATATAAAACATTCCTACAATACAAGAGTTATATCTAACTGGTTTTGATTTTGGCAAGAACGAGGATGATATTTTCTGGTTGAATTTTACTGCACTGCTCACAGGAGCCACTTTGGCAGCTCAGTGTCCCTAAAGTTCACCTGAACAACCAGCTCACCTCCAGCACTGCTACTTCTGTGGTGCTACAGCAAAGTTCTCATTTCCCCCTCATCCACCTTCATGTGATGCCCTCAATGCCAGAGCTGGGGGTATTACAAGTAACTTTCTCCACTAATTTCAAAATGCTACTTTAAAAAAGAGGCATTTGTGTTCTGAAACACCGAAGGACTTCAGCAGAAGATATCTAAATTTGCAAAGTCAGAGTGACCCCAAAAGAGGATCATGAAGTCAGCATTTATTACTGGTTTTATTATTAAAAGTATCATGAGCATTCTCAGAAAAACTGAAGGAGTGAAAACTTGAGGCTGCAGACAGCCTTTTTTGTCCTGAAGATCAGCCTTTTTGAGGGTGAGTGGAATAAAAAGCACAGAGCTAATTCACTTCAAAAATGTCAACTTTTTTAACAGCTAAAATCAGCAACACAGGTAAGAATCAAGCCACTGAAGGAAGAAGAGCTGCTTTTTGACTCTGAGAGGCCACAGTAACTGGTGCAGCTCCATTAACCCACTGCAGCTTTATCTTCATTTTAACTCAGATCCTCTCACCTGTTCTCTTGCAATGTCTTTTTATTTGGGCTTCCTATGCCAAGCAGTGAATCTCAAACATCTTTTAGAAGTGGGTAAAGGAATCTGAGAAGTAGGAAATCAATCAAATGTCTACGTATCTTTCCTCCATATTGTATGAAATATGTTGGGGGTTTGAGAATTTCCCACCAAGTGCTCACATAAATGTTAAAGTGGGGCTGGAGCCTCCCTCTAAGTCAGGGGTGGAAAATCCACTGAGTCACAGTATTGGTTCCTCAAGTTTGTGACCAAATACCAGAAACCTATTGGAACAGATCATAATATAAACACATTTTTGCATTCAAATCCCCTTAATAACTATTATGTTTACTGATTTAGAAATACATTTTTTACTAAGACACTACTAAGAATCAATCCTTCAAAATTATTTAGAATTCTGTAACAGGAACATATTCTCTCTTAAGCATAAAAACTTTAAAAATTGCATGTTAACTTAGAGAATTCTTCAAAGCCTATAAAGAACAGAAACAACACACATTACCTCACATACCATCCTTCAATTAACTTGTCATTTTCAATAGCAAAAAAAAAAAGCTTTTATCTAAACAGCTACAGAAAAACAGCTATTAAGTTTCTCCTTTCTGTAAAGCAATGATTAATATTTAATTGCCTATTTTCCCTTTTCAAAGCTGCTCCCTCACAATTAGCACATACTCAGGTAATTTCAGTTCTAGCCGACGACATTCTACTTCATCACAAAGTTAAGTGGAAATTCTGACAAGCAGCCTGGCTTCCAAGTAACTGCACAGATGTGGCTGTTGCATCAATGTTTCTCTTTAGGAACTGCTCTGCGAAGGCAGCACAGCTCCAGTTTGGGGCAGTCAGCAGCCCTGGAGCAGCAGTGAGTGCAAAAGCTGCCTGCACGTCTGCCAGCTCCAGAAATAAACTCAGGGTCCTGGGTTTGGGTGAGCCTTACCTGACACAGAGACTGTGTGAGACCTCACTCCTTGCTTCTCATTGTTGGCCAGCCTGGAAAACAGAAGTTGGAAGCGCTGAATGCTGTACATTCTTCACAAACACTGGGAATTCATCCCAACAGGCACCTACTGTCATCAGCAGGGCTGAGCCACCTCCCCAGCCACAGGATGAGCAGGGGAGAGAAGTCAGAGAGGAATCTACCACTTCATCCCATCTGGGGGAGCAAGAGTGGGTTTTAATTAGCACAACGATTCACAGAAAGCTGGTGAATTTGAAGGGAAACACAAAACCTAAATTGTGCACTCTTTTCAGATGTGTGTAACCTGACTGTGCTTATACTCTCTGTGTGATCTGTGGGAAATGGAGTATGAATTGAGTTTCTGTCTGTAAAGAGACTTATCCTGTATTGCTTGGAACTAATTTCCATGTCAAACATAGGAAACCAATCACATTTAAATGTAGTTATTTATAAATGTTCACTATGGTATGTATATATAATATATTTATCATGTATAAATGTATTGCCCATTATACATAGATGTTCATTATGTATAAATGTATTGCTCATCACAAATAAATGTTCATTATATTTTGTATATATTATGTATGTTATGTTACACATAAGGATCAGAAATGTTCATAAAGATCAGAAATTCCAACAAACTCTCAACTTTTCATCACTTACATATATAACCACAATTCTAATGGTCAAGAGAGCACTGCACTTCATGCCTTCAGAAATCAGGAATTTCAGCTGGCAAAGGCAAATCTTCCCAGATGCAAGATGCTGTTGGCTGACAGTTTTGTGTATTTGATAAAAGCTCTGCTGCCAGACTTGGAGCACATGTGGTGCTCTTGTTAAACAGACTCAGGTGTACAAATTTAGTTTTGGTAAACTGCTCTAAAAATGAGAGGCTTCTCCTTCAAAACTTATTTTACCCCAGAAATCCTTACAAATAAAAAAGGGTTAAGCTTTATACAATTAGAATGTTATTCTGTGTTTCTCATTTGTGCCTGTTTAAGTAAAAAGAAAATTTCCTCTTTCATGAGTGCACACTAAATTTACTGATTTTACTGCTTCCAGCCTCAACTTTTCTTCCCTGAATTTTACCTTCTCTCTTTCTACAGCATGAGAAAGCTGCCCAGTAGTGAGGGCTGCAGCAGAACCTGTGTGTAATCACTAATTCAGGAACAAATTGTATTCCATGCAACATCCAGTAGTTAAGAAAGTAATAAAAAATAGTTCTGAACTCCTTCCAGAAATAAAGGACGAAACAGAATGAGGTGACTGGGTCAAAGCAGGCACAGCCCACGTTCCAAAATAAAAAGGAGGAGGTAAAACACCACCAAGCACTAAATGTCACTGGGTCTTTCAGCAGTTACCTTGTGCTACTGGACAGGGGTGGCACTGCCTGATACAGCTCAAGGAGGACACTGCTGATGTGTGACTCTGAACTGGGTGCAGATGTGGCCACTGAGAACAGTCAGATTATAAAAAAAATTTAAAAAAACCCAGTAAGTGTCTTGCTTTACCAACTGAGGTTTAGGAGGCCACAGCAAGGAACTGCCCATGGAAAGATGAGGCAACCATGACACCCTCCAGAGAGGATGGAGACCCAGCCACTGACAGCAGGGGAGCAGAGAATCATCAGGAAGAGTTAAAGGCTTCCCTACATTAGAGACCACCAACTCCAACAACATAAAGAATAGTCTAAATCAGAGCTAAATCAGAAATTTATTATTTACCTTAAAGTTTGGGAAGAAGAAAAATGCAGAGAGGTATCTTAGCACACTTTGTAAGAATTATTAGATGCAGGTAACTTGTCTCAAGGCAAGTTTACCTTTAGTAAAGTATCACCATAAAACCAACCAGGGGGAAAAAATGCATCTCTGCCTGACACAGGATGTTTTCTGGGCATCCACAATTATTATTGCAGAATAGTTTTTCTATATTTAAGACAATAAAGAGGTATTTACTATGCAATATAACTATTTGAATTAATAACTGCTATTCTTCATTACACTGAACCTAGATCCCAACTTCAATTGGCCCCATTAAGGAAGTTTTATTAAGAAAAGGTGATGTGACAGACTTATGATAGCAGCAGAAAGTGTGTTCTCTGTATTTCACATAAGCCAAAAAGGGGACAATTAGGAAAAAGAAGACCACAGGCTGATTAATCAATTCACAAACTGTTTAGCATCACTCCTATAATTAAATTTACTCATGGATTTAAAAGAAATAGCTTAAATCTCAGTCAAGTCTTTTCCAAAACATCCTGCTTTTGTTATTGTCAAACATGATGGATGCATTATGCCCTTTTGTCCTCAGATTTGGTATCTTTGTAGTTTCATACTACTGAGAGCTTTTTATGCCCTACCTGCTATTTGCCCTGGAATCCAAAAGCAACAATAAAAATTAGGCATGTGCAAGAAGTTCAGAAAGCATCAATATTTTTCAAAACATTTTTTTTTAATATGAAAGAAAAGAAAGCACAAAACTTACTTTGGTATTGATGGTAAAGCTCTTTCACCTTCTGTGTAAACAAGAAGAAAACAGGATTAAAGCTTTTGCAAGTGTTCAAATATATTTCACTCTCCAAGTGAAATATATACATGCCTGAAACAATAATCATCACAATCTCTCAGGGAAACTGAGGTGACTCAAAAGAATGTTCTATACATATATAAAGAGCAGCATATCAACAACTCCTTCTACCCACTCATACAGACCTTTAGGCAGACTCTCATCTGAGCAAACAACGTACACAGAATAAAAAAGCTCTTTTTTTATTCTAAACAAATAACTCCAATAAATCACTTGCAGAAGGTGTGACACTATCTCATCTCTCTAGTAAGAAATGCTTTTCTTTTATCTCCAAGATGTCCTAAGTGCTAACATATAAATAAAACAATTGAATCCAACTTGGATTTCCAAGTAAGACAACTGAAATAAATCATTAAAGCACATATTATCATACTGATTTCACACTGGCTTGAGACTATACAATAATAATGTTTTGTGCCAGAGAGTAAGTCAGCTTTTTGTACACAATACTCAAATCCTTGCCAGCCTTTCCTTGAAAATGGTAATGTGTATAAGAGCTTGGATGTACATATTCAAGGGGTTTTTTTCCTATTGGATTTGATGAAATCCTTGGTATTCCTGTGGGGAAGTTACTAATCCTTTAGCAAAACACCTTTTCAGTAGACTGGAGTATGCAGGGAAGGAGATGAAGATGGGTAATTAAGTGTGTTTGTCTCCAAATCAATGCCGCTCTGATAAAGTGACCTGAGAGAATGGCCATGCTTGCAGAAAAATGGTGATGTACACTGTTTAACAAAATCATGTAAATTCTCATTTACTTTTCTCCCATGTTAAAATTTCCAGGAACTATAGATGTAAAAACAGTCTTACCTTTGTGTATTAAGGGACTGAGCAGAGAAATGCCCAGTACCGAAAAGCCACAAGAGCCACACTCAACATGGCCAAATACACTATTTTGGGTTATTTTTTCTGCTGTCTACAGGTAGAAAAGCATCATTTGGCTCAGCAACATCAGTCTGTTTTGATGTGTCTGATGGAGGGTGTTGAAAAGGAAGTTGCAGAAAAGAAGGGAAACCAGAAGCTGCAATTTCGAAGCCCTGGAGCAGCTCAGCAAGGTAACAAGAGCAAGCACCTGGAACTGGGGGGCAGAGCAAGGACAGTAAGATTTATCAGCAGGTGGGAGATAGAGGTACTGTGATATGCTAGGGGAAATGATCTCTCTGGGGAAGGAAACAAAAGGCAAAGATCCTCAGAGATAGTGTGGAGTGACAAATTTGAGACCAATGGTGTGGAGGTGCAGCCTGGCAGTTACAGACTTGGGGACAGGTACCCAAGAAAGAGAATGTTATGGGCACAAGAGGTTCCACCTGGATGAAACTGGGCAAAAGACACCAAGCCTGAAGGAACAGGCACAAGAGTCCTGCCCACTGCTATGCAGGCCTCCCCAGGGCTGTAAAGAACAGTCAAAAGAACCTAAATTTTTACATGACACCTACAGCTGTCAGTGTTAGGTTGTGAAATCATCCTAGGTTCTGGTTTACACCAATTTATGCTGCTACTGCTGATTGTTCAAATGCTGCTCTTACACTTGGCAGTGGATTTAAGGCTTAGATGGTGCTGATTAATCACACATGTTACTGGTGGAACATAGAATCTTCTTCTGTGTCAAAAGAGCTTCACTAAATTGCAGTTAACCTTTTAATTCTGTATTTTTAAATCAAGGTAATGGATGCACAATTAATAAGCAGCTATTCAAAATAATTCTCCTTGCTCTTTTAATATGTAGCTCCATTGCATGTTAACTGCACACTATTCAAGCAGCATTCTAAAGATGGAATTTTAATTTCCTCAAGGGTTTTTTTTTTGTAGAGTATCGTATTTGGGAACTTCAGAAAGATCAGTGAATGATTTCATTAGACTTGATAGGAATGATTTCATAACACTTGCAGGGCCACAATGCTTCATATGTTCAAGGTACTGAGCTCAGATGAGATCTGACTGGTTTTCCCTCTTTCAACCTCCTAAGTGAGAAATACCACAGGTGGCAACTGCTAGTGTGTGCTGAAGTCAAATACTACCTATCAAAGAGGATCTAAAGGAGACAGAGAATCTGACTTTCCACTGTGGTATTAAATTTCCTTAAAGAAGAGAATCTCATTCTGTTCCCTCAAGCCTCCATTCTACTTTTTGAACAGCTTCCTATCAGTGCAAAGTGCAAAGCAAGGGTTGTAATGAAACATAGTAATTCATAACAAAACAAAATCTTGATTCCACTGTAATAGCAAATTCTTTCTCAGCCCTTCGTGAGATAGGGAGAATGTGAATAGAAATAGTCTTACAGAGTAAGCTGATCAGCAGTATGATGTAGTCAATGAGTTCGAAGAAGAAGAAAAGAAAAGAAGCAAAGGAAAGGTGAAGGAATTGAAGGGGAAGTGAAGGAAAGGTGAGAAGAACTGAAACAGTCTGGAAAACTGTGAGGAAAAGATGGGGTTAGACAGAGAAAAGCAGAGACTCAAGTTAAATGAGTATTTGCTTCCAGTATTTTCCATTGGAAAATCAAGCAGAACACATGGGTCCACCATACCCAAAACTGTTTCATCTGATCATCCCCCTTTCCACTGTCCCCTCCTGAACTCCACAGGACATAACTGGCTTTGTGCTCATTTGCATCAGAGCAAGAGATCTCGACCATCATCCTCTGGGCTGATGGGGCTGGGAGATGTGGATGAGGCAGCTCAGCCCTGGGAAGAAGAAAGGAGCACCCAGAACTCCCTGGAAGCCACAGCCTGGTGCTTGCAGGGACTGGCTACAGGGACAACACACCCCACTTGTGTGCTGGACACATGTGTCAAGTGCAGGGCTGTAAATGGACAGGGGAAGCTGGAAAAGCAAGTAGATGTTTTAAAAAAAACCAACACAAATGTATCCAGGCATCAAAGAAACCTCATTCACTATTAAGTAGTACCAGAGGTGCACAGGGGTTGTAGTACTAGGGGGCTGGAACCAGATGATTTTTAAAGGTATCAGCAAACCTGAGCTAGTCTGTGATTCTTTCATGATTCTATGCCTCTTCTATCACAGGATATAATTAAAGAAAAAAATAATCTGTATGGAACTCCTGATCTTGCAGACGCCTACATGTTCTCTGGATACAAACTGCTCACTTCAGGCACTGGTGCCCAAGCTGGTGCTCATCCTTTTACAGTTTATATCCCAAACAAAATACCAAATATTCATTAGTACCCCTGCAGGTCTCAAGTCAAAATTTCTTACTAACAGCATTCCAGTTAAGGCATATGTTGTTTTTCACAAGTTAAAACCCACAAGATTTTTGCCCAATTCTATATTCTTTTAAAGAAATGGGTTATGCATGGCTGTTCTGGGGTTTCCACTGGATTGTCCAAGTGTTTTCACTCTGAGCAGAGCTCCATGTTGGACACAGCAGAACCCAGGCAGTTCCAGTGGTCCCAGCCAGGCTGGGGGTGCCAGGGGAAATTGTCCTCACCTGACTGAATTTATTGTGAAAGCAAAATCAGTGAGGGGCCAAACTAAAGAGGTTATAGTATCCTAAGAATGGGATTATTAATTAATCCATTAAAATGAAAATGATGCCCAGGGTAAATGTGGGTGAACCAAAAACTTCACAAACTATTTAGATTTGGTATTTTTGAACACCTCCCTGGGCAGCTTGTTCCAGTGCCTAACCACCCTACTGGGGAAGGAATTTTCCCAACATCCAATTTAAACCTCCTCAGGAGCAACTTAGGGCTGTTTGCTCATGTCCTGTTACTTGTTACCTGGGAGAAGAGACCAAGCCTCATCTGGCTACAACCACCTTTCAAGTGGTTGTAGAGAGTGAGAAACACCCCATAACCTAAGCTGATAATCAGATCAACTTTTTATGATTTTTTTTCATTTGTGCTCTTGGCCTGTAAAAGGTAAGTGTGATAATGGAAACACAAATATTAAGTGTAATGTTTCCACATTGGCCTAAAGGGACCTATCAAAATATTCATGAAAAATAAAACAAACTGAATGGAAAAATGCCAAATACTGTCCACATCTTAAAACATTACCAAGTGCTCTCCCCAAATTAAGAGGAACTGGATCATGAATGGATAGCATGACAGGTATTACAAGACCAGGCTCTGCTAGTAATCAAGAAGGACAATTTATGAAGAGACTTGAATAAACATAAATTTACAACAAAGACAGGATGGGAAGGCTCCAAAGGGGGATAATACACATCTGTGGGATCAAGAGATGCTCCATGATTTGTTTCTGATGTGTCTTACACAGAGCTCACTGTGGGAGGGATCTGGGGACGCAGATCGTGACAGGGACAGCTCTCCTATGAAATGTTTAATGAATATGTTGGGTACTGCTATGAACTTCCAAAAAAGAAACTTCAGACAAAAGAAACTCAGAATTTATTTTAACTAGAGAGGCTCTCTTCATGTATGCATAAAGAGGAGTGTTCCCAAAGTGCTACCTGATGTTCCCTGTTCAATCACTGCTCATTTGCTCCATGTTAAAATTCTAAGAATAGCACACAAATAAACACCCTGCATCAGAAGCATTGATTTATCCTGCATTCACACCTACCAGAAACCTCAGTGCAGGGCACAGGAAAACCAGAGATACTGCTCCTCTGAGAGCTCAGTCAGCCTAGAAGATGTAGCAGATGCTACATGTTTTAGATGCTGCTAAAAAAGTCAGGTCAGAGCAAGATAGGAATTAGAAAGAAAAACTGCAAATAGAACAGGTCAGTTTTAACAGGCACCATCATCAGTGTGGAAGTGGCAATAAATGGACAAAGTCCACATGAGCCCCTAAAGGAAAAGCAGAGACAAAGTCAGAGCTATCCATTAATTCAGGGAAGAGGTCATGTGTAGACATGAAAAAGTTTTAAAAGATCAGTTGTGGCTACATTAGTTCAGGCTGGAAAACAGCCAATCCACCAGCATTACAAAGTTCTGGGAGTGAATAATAAGGATTGTAGCAAACCCCAAACCATGATTTCTCAGAAAAGAAGAGGCATAAAAGACCTCCACTCACAGGCACACACTAGTCCAGTGACATGGAAATCTTGGATTTTGATGCCTATTTTATTTTTAGAACAATAAACTATTATTATTTCTGATGCTAGTCTATCCTTTGAGTGTCTGATTTTGGGGTCAATGGTTCATCATCACCAAGTTGTGCACCAGGTTGGCTTGGAGAGCTGAGTTGGTGTCAAGGGAAGATTTTCATTTGTGTGGAGATAAGACTGCACAACTCACACAGGTTCTAACAAAGATGCTTGTGTTGGAACTAAAGGTCACACACACACTAAGGGATTTGATTTCACTTCAACATGCAAATTTAAGAATAATTTGAACACTTAACATGCTGTCAAAACATCTAACAGCCTAAGATCACAGCTCTTTATTACTGAATGACCAAGTTTAAGTTTGGGGATTTAAGCCATGCACAGGTAGGGATGTTATAGATGGACCTGGGAAAGTACTGAATTATATTAAAAACATCACCCCAGGGAAAAACTGTGGCAGAAAAAAGCAAGAATCTGGCTAGAAGAGACTCAGTTTCACATTGGAGAGATGGTGGGACAGTTTGTGGACTTTCTGTATTACAAACACAGAAGAAGGAAATACTTTATTGTTTTAGAAAGCAGGAAAGTTGGATGAATTTCCACGGGTAAAGATGAGAACAATATGGAAGAAGAAAATTTTATTCTTAAGCAGCTTTGCTTGCATGTTTTTCAATAATTAAAGCTGTCTGAAACTGGAAAAAATTGTAAAGAAATGTAATTAAATTCTCTCTAAAATGAAATGTACCTGCAACCTTGTCTCACTGCTTGCAGCTTGCAAGATGCTACAAAAACAACTGACAGACACTACAAAATGTATCTCTGCTTCAGTTCTATTTTATGAGAGAAACTCATGAGACCTGTCAAGGTTTTTGTTTTTTAGAGCTATTTGAGTATCTAGGAGAAAGCAGAAACTAAAAAATTAGCACCAGTCAGAACCTTATCCAAATGCATCCTAACCAACCTCACTGAATTTCCACTTGTATACTGGGAATCACATTATAAGATAACACATCCTTGTTAGGAGAGCCTTTAATAATTACAATTCACTTCTGCTAGTTACATTTGGAATTAGGGTAAAGCACTGATTACTGCCACCAGTCTTAATTATCAGCCACTAAGCAATTTTTGATGCAGTGACAATTGACTATCAGTGTTTCTCATGGCTCCTCCCTGAAAGAAGGAGCCTCCAAGTGAGGGTATTCCTGCTACCTCCTGTCTTATATTCAAATGCAAAATAACCTCTGAGCAGCTCTGAGGACGGAGGTGCCCTTACCTTTCTGAGGCCTGATGATGAAGGACTGCGTGGCCCCGTTCACCAGCCGGCAGTAGCCATCGATCAGGTCAGCCATGTTCTCTGCAATGGTTAAGGATGGTGCTGTCACTGTCAGAGGCTACAGAAGGGAAAAAAAACAAGGCACCAACAAAGAGGAATTATTGTAGTTGCAAACACTGAGTGGAACAGCTGTGTCATTGCATCAGAACTTCACACATGCCTGCAGAGCGTAAACAGGAGAATGTGAGTGAGCAGGGAACCACCAGAGAGATGCCTGCTTTACCTTTTGTGCAGCAGATTTCAAACAGGAGGTTCAGAAAGCACAGCTGGTAAAACCTTACATCTAAATATAGTGTTAAGTTGGGCTTATGAAGTGTAAACCACTGTTGAATACAACTGCTATGACTTCCAGAGTTATAATTAAGACAATTCTGAAGAAGTTGCTTATCCCTTAAAGCTCTCACAGGTGGTATCTTTTTTCCCACCCTCTGCAGTAATTTATTCTTTGCCTAAAAACAGGCCTTCCCAATTTCAAAAAAAAATTAAAATATGTACAGTGGAAAAAGAGATGAGAGACATACAGACAAGCTATTAATTTCAATACCAACATTCCTCATCCTCTGCACAGATCTGCCACCCTCCCCCAGTCCTGCTCTACCACAGTTTTCTGGTGCATTGGACCAAAAAAAGATTTGATTTCACTTCTAGTGCTGCTTCCATGTAATACAAGGGAGCAAATTTTCCTTCTTTCACATTTCCCCTTTATAGAAAAGTGGAATTGCTCTGTTTCCTCTCCAGGATGCACTACATATGCACAGGCTGCTATTAAATTGCATTTAAGAAGTACTGTTTTTATATTAAGCTTCTTTTATGAATATCAAAGTCCACAAGCACCAGAGGCAAAACATGAAACATGTAATGAACTTTAAATCTATTTTAAAACCAAAACCAGAACAAAACTTCAATATAGAGAATATCCACATTAGGAATATGCTACACCCCACTCCTTGCAAGGAAAAACAAAGTAGCAGGTTTATCACCACATATAGCATCAATAACATACCTCAGGTGCACCTGCTATCTTGAGTTGCAACATCCCTTTTCTGTCCTTGTCTTCACTGTTTGAATACTGAATGGTTTGCACTTGATTGAAGTCAGCTAGATGGGTTGGCTGCAGAAAGACAACACAAAAAAATGAGGAAAAAACCCCAAAATTACAGCAAAACAGCCTGCCTTTATCCCTGGTGTTGCAAAAGCACAGGGAGACCTTGATCCCCAAACTACACATGCAGAAATCTGTTCTCTGTTTCTTTCTAGAGTTTCATTACCACTCACTCACAACACACACAAATATCCGGTGTCTGGAAAAGGAATCCAGCTCCACTGCACCCACAGAGGTCACTGTTGAGCAGCGCCAGGCTCACACTGAAGTGGGAACAACCTCTTGGATGTCAAGAGAGAAAACTCAACAGGTAAAAACCACATGGAACCCACGCTGACACATTCCCAACATCCCTCCAGACTGCTGCAAAGGTATGTTCTTAGCTGTGCGTTCTTGATTTCCCCATCTTTTCACTGCTTTTGAATTCATTTCAATAGAAAGCTGGACATGGGCTCAGCTTAAGTTGTGCTTGTGAGGTTCTCAAACATTTTGCTGAAGATTCTGTCAAGACAGAGCTCCCTTGCACCATGGGGCTGCACAGGAAATACTGAAATACAGCTGGAATCAAGGAAATGGCTGTGAAGGGTATGAAGAAAGTAAATAAGCAGTGCCTGCACAAATGTGCACACCAACTGGTTGAACAAGCTCTGCATTTACACATTCCTAAGAAAGAGAACAACTCCGAATAATTCACGTTTTTTTGGTAAAAAGTCCCCACCAATGCTTCAAATTCTGCAAGCGAGCACTTCACTGGGTAGAAAAGCCAACAAATTCAGTGCTAAAGCTGACACTGTCTCTGTACCTAGCACCAGTGCCTTTCCTCTGATCCCAAATCACAAATTAATATCTGACTAAGAGCTGTACATGCTGAGAGCTCCCAGCTCTGCTGTGTTTAACCCAGAGATCAGACTGGTCACTCCCCTTTCTGGGACATCCAGTTCACAACAGGTCATGGTTGTTAACACAGTGATTGAGAAAAAAAACCACAAAACAGATGCAGACTTACATTTGCACCCTTGTCTGTCAGGTAACTGATTCCTTCTTCTGGGCCAATTGCCAGTTCCACTGAAATAATCCAGCTTGACTTGGGAGTCAAAGGAGAAAGGGCAGAATATCAGTAGTAAGACAATGCCTTGCTATGGAACACTATCATCCAATGTGATAATTACAGGTTTTAGTAATTAATATCTAGAAGCATTTCAACTCTTCAAACAAAATTGTATTAAAATCAAGTAATTCTGTAAGTGGCAAACCCCCTCATGACTGGTTTCCTGGGGATCTCTGCTACTCAAACTGCATTTCCATGTGTTTTATCTTAGGTCTACATGAGAAGTATGGATTTCCTGTATTTCCTCTTCTAATGAACATTGATATTCAAGTTCTAATTTCTGCTGGATGGAGTCTCCATTTTCACAACCATTCCAGACCTGGAACTTTCTCAAAATTTACTTGAATTAGGTAGAGATTAACAGGTATTAGATGAAAATTTACTAACAGAAGTTGAGAAGTTTCATTTCCTTGTGGAAACAGCTGAAAAAGTGCTTGACTTCCACAAATAAAGCACCTATAAAGGTATTTTATTTTACATGCAGTTCTTGCCCAACTAATGAATGATGATTTTTTTTAAACAGTCAATGGAGAAAGTTCTAAATAAAATCTATAAATACAATTTGTTGCTAATGAAATCCAATTGTCTCTATATGCAAACAGGAGGTAAGCAAAAAATTATTGCAGAATCAAGCAAAAGCAATTGGACTTAAAACTCCAGAATGTATTCTGGTGACTGTCACATTCCTCTACTTACACCGAGAGCACACTTGAAGCATTCCTTGTCAAATCTGTAGACTGGAGAGAGGATCTCAAAGAACTTCAGAATACTTTCTTCTCTGTTGAGGTTGGCAAATTGTCGAAATGTTTGCTGGATTAATTTCCGTAGTGTTTTGGCCTGTGTATTAAAACATTGGGAGAACAATTCTTTTAAATCTAATAGCTGAGGGACATTTTAAGAGTTTTGGTCACTTAGTAGCACTAACAGTGTCTTTATCAATGAAATGCAGACAATTCTCAAGGAATAAAAAAATCTTGAAAATGTAAACAGCAGTTCTGCCTTTTAACTTCTGCTCTATGATCAACATTATTTCTGCTATATTATAGAGAGGATATCTAACTAATAACATCTTGAAGAAGTTATAATAAAAGACCACATGTTATTCCTTCCGGGAATATTTAAGTTCCTCATTTCTCTCAGCTTCTGAACTGTGTCCCAATACAAAAAAAAAAAAAAAAAAAAAAAAACCACCAATTTATACCTTCATATGAGCTTTGAAACCTAAATCACCATTCTCTCTCTAACCTGGCAATAACAAGCCAGTTGTAGCTGTATCTTAATCTCTGCACACAATAACTTAGACTATCCATAATAAAGTGGATTTTTTCAGTCTGATAATAAGCAAAAAAAATTTCAATATAAAAAGATGAAATTTAAATAGTAGACTGAATGTAAAAAGTAAACAAAACACTTAAATTAACTATATTAACTATGTTGTCTAGCACTTTATTAACTGTTTTCAGGTTACAAATAACAGCTTAGAGCAGCACAAAAGATAGTTAATTAATACTTCAAAAAATGAATTATCTGCCTATACATAATGTATAATCCCTGAAAGGCAGCCACTCATATGAAAATAAAAACAGGGCCTGAGAAGAAGTATCTCTGAGATGCCCCCAATCTGAACAAGCCATCAAGAATTGTGAATAAAAACATCTGTCTAAAGTGACTGAATGGTCTTAAAACACCCATTCCTAATACATCTTCCAACTAACAAGGACAGAAAGCAAAACCATGCTCATCTTCCCAATGTGTCAAGGTTAAGACAAGAATTATCATTGTTCCTCCATGCAAACATATTTGAATGTCCCATTTTAACAGCAGTAACTCTTTATTCTCCCACACTGCCTGTTAACACCCCAGGCAATACACAAATACCAACTTCCTTTCGTTGTTAGCACTTCCAGCCAGATTAGACACTCATTTTTAGAAAGCCTTCACAGAACGTTCAGAAGTCAAAACAGCCAGAAATGTTTATGTGGAGTGTTTGGGAGTTACTCCAGTAGCAGTAATCCAAAGGTGTTGCATATTCACAGAATGATCAATGCAATGATGCATATATAGGTTGAGGAAAAAGCCCTCTCAGCACATGCTATTTTGTCAAATTAACGAAGAAATCCATTACTTTGGTGCAATTTCAAATTATTTTGTCAATTTAGCAGAACCCTCGTGCACCCAGAGCTGCCTCAGGCTTTGTAGGACTCAGACGCTCTACACTGGACCTCCCTGCTAATGTTTATTTTTACAGAGAAAACCAACTTCAAGGCAACTGCAAACCTCAGCCTTAGCTTATCACTGGCAAATACCAGGAGCAAGACACAACAAAATAAAAAAGCATTTGCCAGCTCAAGGTGTCCCAAGTATTTCAGCCACTCAGTTAATGAAAGATGCTTTATTCTGCCCTTGGTTTGTTTTCCTGACCAATTCCAGCATCACATTTACTGCCAGCAATACTGGCATATGTTATCTGGCTCTTTTCAGTCCACCAAGAAGAACTGGTCACTTTAAATTTTAAGATCATGAGCAAGCTGTAAAGACAGAAACTCCATTAGTCACAGGATGGTTTGGGTTGGAAGGGACTTTTAAGCCCATCTTGTTCCCCCTCCCTGCCATGGGCAGGGACACCTTCCACTAGCCCAGGTTGCTCCAAGCCCCATCCAACCTGGCCTTGGACACTTCCAGGGATGGGGCATCCACAGCTTCTCTGGGTAACCTGGGCCAGGGCATCACCACCCCCACAGGGAAGAATTTCTTTCCAATATCCCATCCAGCCCCACTCTCTGTCAGTGTAAAGCCATTCCCTGTGTCCTGTCACTCCATCCCTTGTCCAAAGTCCCTCCCCACCTCTCTTTCAGCCCCTTTAGGCACTGGAAGGAGCTCTCAGGTCTCCCCAGAGCCTTCTCTCCTCCAGGCTGAACAGCCCCCCAAAACACATCTCTTCCATAACAGAAGCATCTATCAGAAATATCTGCAAATAGTAACTTCAAGTGAAATGCACTGAAAACTTGCTCTTAAAAGCATTTCTAAGAACCACTGTTCCCTCTCTGTGTTTGTTCACAGCACAGAGAACTGAGAGAAATAATTAATTTTATATTTCACGGCTATTTGAACCCTCCTTTGCCTGCCAGTTCAAATTCCCTGGTTTTCACAAAGTGGAAGAGCAATTCAAGGATTTGGACCAATCCTGTACTATTTTGAATAGGGATTTTATTTGCATTGAAAAGCAGACACACTTCTCCTTCCCTTGTTTTTCTTCTTCATATGTCCAAACCTTTTTTTCATGTCTTTACAAAGCTCTGCTCAGCTTCACCTTCTGCCAACTCTTGCTACTTCTTTCTGCTATTCTCCCCACTTCAGGTTTTCCAAAGTGCAGTTTTCTTGGTCAGTCAGTTTTTTGGCTCCATAAGATTATTTTTGAGACAATTATTCATACTTTTACGTCTGGAGCCTTTTACCACAATTTTTGCCGTTAGCAGAAAATACAGTTTCAGATAATTGCTTAAATTAAAATGCAGAGGGGATTACTTAAATCCACTTGACTTCATTAGCTTCTGATTTTCAAAAGTCTTTTGAAACAAAACCTTGTCATGACAGACCTTTTGTGTTTACACATTTAAATCACAATGCAGATTCTTTCCAAATCTCAAGTTGAATTCTTTTTTTTCTATAAAGCTCCACTGCTTACCAAAACCAGCTCCAAAATAGCAATCTATGATTTATACTTTCCTGTATGAATTTTAAGAGACATTTTACCAGGACATTCATATTGAGGCAGCTATAAATGTAAAATACTTGGTGACCATTCTTAATCCCCTTTTCCAACACATGTTGAGAAAAATTTGCATTTTTTACTCTGAGAACATATGGACTTCAATGGGAGCGAGATTCAAGTAATGTTTATAGTCTTAGCTAGGATTAACATAAGCAGAAATTACTGGAAATCTTCCTTAAATAAACTGGATACAGTCTTGAGCAAGGAAGGCATCAAGTTTATCAAGTTCCAAGTAAAATATTCTTTTTTCTTACATGTTCCCTTCCTCTTTCTCCAGAAGTCTCATTTTTCTTTTAGGGAAGGAAAGAAAAAAATAAAGTTATTTGATACAAGAGGCTCCCAGGACTTGTTTTGCACTTCTACCCCCAAGATCTGAGAGGCAGAGCTGTGCCTCTCTCACAGCAGCTCAGCAAGGCAGTGTGAATCACTTCATCCTTGTCCTGCCAGCTGCATGACTGGGATTTACATCCCACCAATCCAACAGACAGCTTGGATGTTTTAGCACAAAGCAAAACTGCACAGCAATTCCCTTAGGACTGTACAGTGAAAACTGTAAGGCAATTTTCAGATTTCTGACACTTTTTTCTTTACAGTAGTCTAGGATTGACTGGGACTGTAATTACCTTCACTGAATCTAGTAAACTCTTCGGGAAAAACCGTCTCAAACCAACATCTTTCCTGAAAGAAAAAACACACACAGTATTAATATCAAAAACATTGTGCAGTACCATCTTTCTCTTTTCAGGGTGGTGCTTTGGGTCTATTTTTTGTTTTGTTTTTTAACTAGCATATACAATTACTAAACCATTTTCCTAACAAGGTCCTTGAAAATCTCAGAGTAACAACCAGACTACCATTGAAATTCTAACTAGAGCCACTCCACATCAAATGTGGCACAGCAGCATCTTCTAGTTTAAAGGATATTATACAAAGGATATTGCATTTAACCAGCTACCTGTGTGGAAAGTCTGTTATTTGAAATGATGGCTTGGGCACAGAGGAGTTTGGAGAAAAAAAACCTATTATTTGTACATGTTTTAATGATTTCAAGAATACAGAAAAAATATTCTTAGAGCAGGTAGCCAGGTGAGAAGGGAACAACGTGAAAGTGGAAAACTCTGACAAACCTCTATCAGAATGGAGCAGAAGATATAATAAAGAATCCTGGAATGGTTTGGGTCCAAAGGGACCTTAGTGACCATCCAGTTGCCATGGGCAGGGCCACGTTCCACTAGACCAAGTTGCTCAGAGCTCCAGCTTGGCCTAAGGAATCCAGGAATCCATAAAGGAATACTCATGATATCACCTCACTAAGCATGCTGAGTGCAATTCCACTACTGTTTTACCCTTTGAAGTGCTATAATTAAGGGGTTGTTTAAATTTCTACTATTATTTTTTCCTCATACTGAGCAAATTAGAATTACCAACTTTTTCTTGCAAGCAATCTCACTTTTTGCAACTGTAAATCAGGTGACTGTGAGCTCAGATTTTGCAAACTGAACTTACCAAGCTCAGGTTCACATTTATAAATTGGGTTGCAGCCCTGGTTTGAAAACCAGAGCCAGTAAATATTTCTATGCTCTGATGTGCTGCATGTAGCTTATGTCTGTCTGATGTGTGTTTGTGTCACTACAATGGAACATCAGCTTCAAAAACAGGTGCTCGAGAAGTTGCCAATGATATTAGTGCAGAAGACACCACTGTACAACCAAGTGCAGAAGACTCATGTAAAAAAGGAAAAACTAAGAGAAAAGTATAAACAGGGAAAGGATTTATAGCTCAAAGGTGTTATACACTTTTTTCCTTTAAATTTAGGACATTACTATCTCTTTCAAACGTTCTTATCTGCTTCTGGAACAAGTATGAAAGGGAGCTTTCCATGACTGCATGCTTTGAACATACTCAGAAACACATCTGGAATTCTTACACTTGGCAGAGCAAGGAAAGGCCGTGAGCAAGCAGAGATATTCAGGATTTATTTACTGCTACCTAACAGCACAGGAACAAACCCAACAGTCAAGTGAATAAAAAAAGCTCACTCAGAAGAATAAAGCAGGGTATTTTTAAAGCTCTCTGAAGATGAGTAGTATACAATTTCATACTAAAAACATCCTCAACCACGACGAGCAGAACGTTCATGTGCAGCACTGGCATCTATGCAATGACAGTAAGCTGCAGGATTATAAAACTTCATAAATGTTAATTCCTTCCATGCATGTCTTCTCAAATGCAAATGATATCCAGTTTATCATCCCACACAGTTACATGAATCTAACACACTATTACCATCTCAATAATATGCAAAGACATTTTGACAGGGATATATTAGTTTAACATTAAGCATTTGCAAGAGAGTTGGTGCTTCTGAAATGAAGCACCTTCCATCACCCTGGTATCCCTCATCTGAACAGCCCTGCAGCACACGCCTGCCACAGCCTCATTTGATTCATTACTAGGACAAGCTGTAGAGCAGCCTTTTGCACAGATCTGGGTGCAACAAACTGAGAAGAAATTCTTATGCAGAGTACAACAGACCACAACTTGGTCTTAAAAAAACTTGTTAATAAAGCATTTCCTGTGTTTAGCTGAGACAGCAAATTTATTTACTGGAGGAGAATTTAACAAAAGAACCACACAGACTGAATGCCCTGGCCAGCAACAACTTATGGATACTTATGGATATAAATAAGAGAAGAAGCAGTGGACATTAAAACATACAAACACTTTTACACACAACCCTACAAACTCCTTCCCAGCTGTGCTGTGTGGGGGTGGAACGGCCAACAAGGGAGACACCAGCTCAGGGCTCTGGATGAAGGACTCAGACATCTGGTTTCTGATTGCCAACAAGAGATAACCAGCACTGAGAGCCTGGTTCACACAGTTCTACTGCAGCTTTGTACTTAACCTCATCTACTCCAGCCTACTTGTGTGCCTAAATCTAAATTCAGTGTTTCTAATGTACAAACTTCAATCAGATTAATAAAACACCAACTATAGATAGGTGATACTGCTTGTCTTACAATGATAAGCAGCTTTAAGCAGCATCCATCATGTATTTTTCACCTCAATTCAAGTTACAACAAAAAAAGTAACGTTAGATTAACATAATAGACTTTAACATGCCTTGCACCAAATTGTGGCTGCACCTGTTCCTTCCTACAGCTCCCATTTCTGTACTTGTAATTATCCCTGTTCTCACTAACAGGCTTCACATTTATTATGAAAAAAATCTTCTTTCACTCCATGAAGACCCAACTATTAAAGGCTACTTAACAATTTGATCCCATCTACCATTTCCCATCCCGATCTGTTCTTGTATGACAATCTGATCAAAGACAAATATACATCAAATAGACATCTGACAAAGGCAGGCAAGAAGCAATCACACCCAATGCAAAAAAGGGCCATTTAAAAATTGCTCTCAGCTGGTTAAGTGCCTCATGATGTACTAAAACCAGCAATCCCCCCACAAAAAATACCAAAAAAGCCTCACTTGAGCAATAAGTATTACTTGTGCAGTTAAACATTTAGGGGCTATTAAGGTGGTAAGATCAAATTAATGCATACTGGGGATCACTGGCACTTTTTGCAGACCCTTTCCAGCTTGTAATTATCTATAGTAAGGTCAGATCAGGTGGTTTTATCCATCTCTCCCAGCTAAATCCCACAGAAATCACATCTCGGTTCTCAAAAAAGAAAAACCTTTTGAAATGCACAATTCTCCATGTCCAATTGTACATGGCATTATGTTACATTTTGCATATCAGGGTTTTGCTTCACTTTGCCTTTCACAGCAGCAATTTATTTCTTCCTACCAAAGCAGTCACTGTTTGGAAAACACAAACTGAAGGAAAGAAATCACTGTTAAACTGAAAGCAGCACCACACTGAGTCCTCCTGAAACTCTCACCTGGTATAATTATTAATTTATACTTTGTGTGACCTGTTATGACCCTGCTGTCCTTTGTCTCATTGTTTCCAAAGTCATTAACCTGATTACTAATGCTTGTAGCTTCTGACTTGCCAAAAAACTGACTGAAAAATACTTTAGTGAAGTTCTTACTGGAACTACATATGTAGTTTACATATGTATGTAAACGACACCAACTATAACTCACATACTTTCAAATCTTTTTTTGTATCTCCTTTTAGTCTTGTCTATCTGCTCCTCCCCTTTATTTTTTTTGTCTTTTCTCATTTTGTGATGTGTTTCCTCAGCCAGGATATTTCTACTTATGTTTCTATAGACAAAAACCTGAAGTCCTTAAAAACAAACAAACAAGCAAATAAATAAATCCCTAATTCAAACAAAACCAAAGTTTTTGAACATCTGGAGAAATATAGGAGCACTACAAAAATATCAAATAAGCAGGCTATTCATCAAAGTTATCTTTACCTAGTAATATAATAAATCCCTCAAACATCCTTGTAAACTTATTCTCTGTTGTATAAAATCTTACCCTCCTCCTCCAAATGCTCTAATTTCACATCTCTAAAAGTTAGCACCCATTTGTCATTAAAAATAAGATTAAAAAATCGAGACTTCACTGCTGCAATAACCTTTAATCCCAATTTTGTGTTAAACTGTACAGGATCTTTTCACAAGGGTAGTTAGTAGAGATGAGCATATCATTGGTGTATGCATGTCTGAAACTATCCACTATATAGATACAAATAAAACCAGTTTTCAGACTGAAGCCATCTCCTGTACAACATGAATAAGTAAACAAAATATTTCAGTACAAGGATGCTCCTTGGTCTTCTTAAAATTTGTGATACACAGATGAACAATAACCTTGTTAATTGCAAGGTCACAAGTCAGAAAATGCCAACATGGAGCAAACAGAAACAACAACATCACAAACATTTTCAAGTAACTCAAACTTTACCACCAATGAGTCACAACTGAAGAGTGCAGCTGGGCACAGAAAACACTCAGGACTAAAATCAGATCACAACCAGAGCTGGAGAACCCCATAAACATTAGCAAAATTGCTAAAAACCACAGTAAGCCTCCTGATCAAGTTTAAACTACTCCAAACCTGCTTCTCTGGACCAGAGTTAAAGGCACTTTTCCTACTTCTACATCTCAATAGGTTTCATCATCCTTTTCTTACATTAAAGCAGTTTAACAATCTTGATGGAACAGAAAAATTCCAATAGAAACGTTCTGTCACTGAACTGAATTTATTGTTCCTGATGCAGAGAAGGGACAGATCAAACCTCAAGCTAGAGCACAATACTTACTCTAACACTTCATAGTTGGACTTCTTTTCTAATGCATTGCCTCTCATCTCTCCGTAGGATCTCCTGAAGTCAGGAAAAATATTTGAAAGCAACAATTATTGGATAATTCAGCCTAAAACTACAACATCAACATAATCAAAACTTTCATTCAGCATCAGAAAACATTGACAGAATGAATTCTAAGGTAAGTATTAAGTACATTATTATTCTACCTCAACAGATCAGGTTTTTCTTTTACAAATTAACTCCATTTTCAGAATCACTTTAAACCACTGCTGCTACCAAAAGAAGTGACCTAACCTGGCCTTCAGCAGCTCCTTTCTACCTCACACTGCACTCCCTCGGGAGAGCCCTCTGTGCATGAACAGGGAGAACCAGGGGAAGCAGGGAATGATGGAAACTGCTTCAATCCAGACATGTTCAGCTTAACAAGTCAATGAATAAATAAAATAGGAAAGCTTTGTTAGGAGAGGGCTGAGATCATCGTTTTCATGGAGAAAATGGAGCAGTAATGCTCATTTGAAGAGCTTCAGTGGTTCATCTATGGGAAATAACAAAATGCTCTGAAGAGCCACAGCTTGAGAATCAGGGAAGGCAGGACCTGGCTGACAACATAATCACAGATTATTATATTCATCACATGTTCTGAAATAAGGCACAATGATTTTGTAAGTGCATAAGGAGTTTGCAGTTAGACAAAGAATTTTTGTTTTCTCTGTGGCTACCAGCAAAACTTACAACAAAGGCATCAGGTTCTCCTGTGATACCTGGGAAATTTCATGAGCCTAAATTTTGTTTTAATTTGGAAAGTACTGTTCAAAGGACACTTTTATTCTCTCCTAACAAGTTTACATTTGTCATTCATTTCTTATCAATTTTACTTCTTCCCTAATCTCCCTGTGTGAGACATCAGCATAACTAAAGCAAATGTTTCAGGCTGGAAATTCTCCATAAATTAGCAAAAGCCAACACATGCAGTTCAAAGCTGGGAACTCTCTCAAGGATCTCTTAATCTGATATATTTATCTTTATTTTCCAGCTGTCTATACAGTTGACAAGAACACCAAAAATACCCAAAAGCATCCTTAAGATTTAATCATTTCAAAACAGCACATTAAAAATTGAGTAAATACAGAGAGGAAAGGTAGCAGCATTTATCTATAATTATATTCTTTAGCTGTAGGATTTATATATGCAGAATCACAAGACTATTTACTAAATAACACCACAGATGCATTTTTTTAAGCATACTTCAATGTACTCTACAGGCTTTTGAATTATTCAGACGAAGAATTCACCCAAAAGGCAGTATCAAGATGAAATTAATTAAAATTTTAAAATAATGTTAATTTAAAAATGACTAGAAATGAGTTACAATACAGTCTATTCAGTTTTTCTTCAAACTGCTTCATAGCAAAAGAAGTCTTATGATGTTTTATTCAACTCTACTGGTCAGAAATTGATGAACTTTAAGCAGATTCAAAATTAATGTATATATTCTGTCAGAAAGATGTTGAATAATAAATTAAATTATCAGCTTACCGGATTTCAAGGCAACCTAGTTTCAAAGCAATTTCCTGGTCCACTTGATCTGCTATTTCTAACATATAGTCATTTTTCACCTACAGCAAAAGAAGCAGGTAGGCATCACAGAAAGATCAGTTCAGTGCCAACACAGACTAAAATACTCCCCAAACAACTTTCAAATGAATACATCTTAATTTTCTGGAATGACAATTCACAGTCCAGGAGGAGAAAAAAGAATTTATGTGCATATTCTCCACAAATGAACTGCACTTTGGTAAGAAATACATTTCGACCCCAATGAACTTGATTGAAAAATTCCTCATCTATGTCAATATTGGCTATGTTTTATTAAATATAATCCAAATTCACAGATGACACTGAGCAGATGGTTACACCTGCATTCCAACTAGGAGAAGGCAGGCTGTGTTCTTGAACCATCCTGGTCAACAGGATTTAATTGTCTAGGTGGATCTAATCATGCAAATAAAACTGATAAATGCCTGAGAATTACAGTGAAAATAAAAACAGAAGTAAACAGAGAAGAATGTGCAAATTGTACTGCACACTGGCATAAAATAATGCTGAACTAGCATGAAGAACCAAGAGTGAAACTGGGTGGTGACCATCTACAGCAGGAAACACTTCAAATCTTCATGGCATGTCCTGGACTTGTTTTATTTACCAACATGGATGTGGGCAGAATTCTATTTTTTAGGTAATACTTTCACCACACCGGAGTAAGCAATTTATACAGCAACTAACAACAACAAAAACTCAGGCAGTATGAAAGAACAGAACCAGTGCCCAAGAACTGCACTCTGCAAATCTTGCATGAGTAAGAAATCCTGACAGCTTTTCCTTAACAGCTCCTCTTATCCTCTTATGAAAACACCAAGTTGCTGTTGAGATCCTGAAGTTGCAGCAAGTCCTGAAATCCCACAAAACTCCGTGTCACTGACTTGTGGATCAAAGAGGGGATGAGGCACTATGAAAGCAACACACTTCACCAAGTGGGCTTGTTGAATGATGACAAGTTGTAGGAACAACTATTTCAAACTACTACTGCTATGAAATGCATAATTTAGGAGATAAGGAAGTACAGCAGTGGATCCAGCAGCTGGAGGTGTTCTCCACTCTGCATTCTCCTTGGAACACATGAGAATCCATCACAGCATTCCCTCAGCACCAGTGTGGCAGCTGGCTCCTGCTCCCAGCTACAAACAAATCCCTAAAAACTTCCTGGATCTGAATTGCATGAAAAGTTTTAATTTGATATTGAAAGGCGTGAAAGAAGAAATATGATAAACTGTGCAAGAGTGAGAAAATGAATTATTACAATAGCTGAAACATGAGAAAAAAGCCTCTTGCATTTGAATTCATACAGGCACTCAATATGACAAAATAATGAGCTTTTAACTCTTCTCAATTCAATTCCTACAAATACTAATGAGACAGGAGAATAATTGCCCTTCAGCATCATGTAGTGTGCTATTTGTACACACATATGGAAATAATAATTCTGTATTCCCATAGTAATAGTATACACAATATGAATTAATAATTCTCCTCTTCATTATGGTCACAATTTTAAATAACTGGATTTAGATTGGATATTAGGAAAATTTCTCCACTGAAAGGGTGGTCAGGGATTGGAAACAGACTGTGCAGGAAAGTGGTGGAATCACCATCTCTGGAGCCATTCAAAGTATGAATGCAGCCCTTGGGGACATGGTTCAGTTGTGGATGTGGCAGTGCTGGCCTAGTGGTTGATATTCCAAGTCTTTTACCACCCAAATGGTTCTATGATCCTAAAAAGAGCAAAATGCAATAATTACACCAGGATCTCTATTCATGAGAAAGGACTTTGAATTGGTCCTGCATTGAAACTGTCAGACAGAAGCTCAGGGCAGGTAAGTCAAGAATGGAGTTTCAGGCTCCACAAAGTGCCATAAATGACCTCTGCAAACACACGTGGGTGGTGAACAACAGCACAGCTCTCCTCACTCTCAGGTCTACGTGGGGATACCTCACAATGAAAAAAAGTGTTGAACATGAGGTCAGATCATATATGGATACCCAAATTCCAGAAATTCTCATGTCCCTTTTCTGAGAATTCACCCTCATGAACAGCCTAAGCTACTTCACCTAACAAGTAAACCTGTTCACAAAATCCCTTGGCTAACCTGCCTTACACGACCACCCAAATCAAATATCCACTGACTGATCACTTATATGTCATTAAACTTTTTTTTTTTTTTAAACTATAGGTTCAGTTTTTTGAATCATTTTAACAATTTTGCGCCATCAGGAAATTCCAAAGCTGTTATCCATCCATCCATCACTTGAGGTATTCAGACACCAAGAAGAACTGGTTATAGCAAAGTAGATTTTCAGTCCTGACACACAGAACCTCCACTTGCAGGAACAATGCTAATTTAAGGCCCAGTGTATTATGATCAAATGTGGATTCATTTATCTTCACAGCTCTTTGCCTTGTGGATCCCAGTGCTCCAGTGCTCAATTTGTTAAACTAAACAGCTTAAGAGCATCTCCAGTTTCATGCAAACATGATTTTAAAACGCTGCTAGCCTCCTATTCTGTAAATAAATAAGCAACATTACCCAAATATTTAAAGTTTGGGGTTTATCTCCTCCTGCCCTGTGGCTTGTGAGCTTTCACAAATTCCAGTCACGTTCCCAGTTTGACTCTGCAACTACAGACGTAAGATATTGACTAAGAAAATGTAAAAGACCATCCCCCATCCCAACAAAACAGAGGGGGACAAAGAAGTCTTTCACATTATATACACCTACTTATTTTAGTGTTGAAATTTTGGGAGTTATAAAAAGAGATTATAAGCTTCATGAAACCCATGGCAAGAATCCAGTGGTCTGGGTTTAAAAGTGTCCTACTATGGATAGCCAAAGGTGCTTGATTTTTCCCTTTTTTCATAAACCTGCCTGCACACATTCTTCTTTCAATTTCATCATGGGGAAAAAAAAAAAAAGGCAGATTCAATTTCTACTCCCAGAATACCAATGAGAACTTCTCTTATCACCTTTAATTTTGCTTGACTATTCTCTTTGAGATGGCATCAGATCAATGCATGAACTAATGCCTGTGCAGAGATTAGATAAGGATTTCACAGGAGGTTCAGCACAACCTCCTAAGGAAAAAGCC
>WAAE01020592.1:0-27813 GCA_013400495.1 Nicator chloris
TCGGAAATTCCAGGAGGAGAGGGAAGAAATTCCCACCTTTCCAACAAACGTCAGATCTTCCGTGAAGTTCCCTTCGTAGACGGAGTCATCTTCCAGGAGCAGAATTCCCGAACCCTTGGCAGGAAAGGAAAAATTGGGAATTCACGGCATGAACTTCCCACCTGCTCAAATCCATCCCGGAAAAATTTATGGGATGCAGATCCCAAGAACTTTTTTTTAATTGGGTTTTATGGGACATTTTTGGTTGGGATTTTCAGGGTTTTTTGTTGAGTTTTATTGGGTTTTATGGACATTTTTAGTTGGGGTTTTCAGGGTTTTTTCTTGAGTTTTTCAGGGTTTTTTGGACATTTTTGGTTGGGTTTTTCAGGGTTTTTTGTTGAGTTTTAATTGGGTTTTATGAGACTTTTTGGTTGGGGTTTTGTGGTTTTTGGTTGAATTTTTATTGGGTTTTATGGGATATTTTGGATTGAGTTTTTAGGATTATTTCTTCCAGCTTGGGTTTTTTTTTAATTGGGTTTTATGGGCATTTTTGGTTGAGTTTTTGGGGTTTTTAATTAGGTTTTTATGAGACATTTTTGGTTGGGTTTTTGTGGTTTGTGGGGGTTCTTTGGTTGAGTTTTTATTGGGTTTTAGGAGATATTTTGGATTGAGTTTTTAGGATTATTTCTTCTCTTTTTGGGGTTTTTTTTTTTTTTTTAATTGGGATTTAAGGGACATTTTTGGTTTGGGTTTTTGTTTGTTTGTTTGCTTTTTATTGGGTTTTATGGACATTTTGGTTCCGTTTGGGGGGGTTNCGCTTGGGTTTTTTTTAATTGGGGTTTAAGGGACATTTTTGGTTTGGGTTTTTGTTTGTTTGTTTGCTTTTTATTGGGTTTTATGGACATTTTGGTTCCGTTTGGGGGGGTTTTATTAGGTTTTTATTGGGTTTTATGGACATTTTTTGTTGATTTTTGGGGGGTTTTTTTGTTTCTAATTGGGTTTTATGGACATTTTTGGTTGAGTTTTTGGGGTTCTNGGTTTTGGGGGTTTTTTTGTTTTTTATTGGGTTTTATGGACATTTTTGGTTGAGTTTTTGGGGTTCTCAAAGTTCAGGAGAAGCTCCAGGGAAAACCCACGGAGAAGTCTTGTCAATGATTCCATGGATTTTCCAAGGAAAAGGAACAAAAAGCAGGAGCCTGTGCCAGGAAAAGCCACCAAGGATTGTCACGGGGTCAAACTCGTGCTGCTCCCAATCCTGGGATATTTTAGGGAATAATCATTCTTTGGGAAATGATTCCAAGAAAACAGAGACTATATGGAATCATGGAATTCTCTGTGGGAAAGGGATCCAGAAGGATCCAAACCCAACTCCTGGCACGTCCAACCAATCCCACCCTGGCCCTGGGAGCGTTGTCCAAATGCTCCCAGAGTTCTGGGTTATGGAATCTTGGAATGGTTTGGGCTGAAACTATTCCAGGGAATAATTCCAATCCATAAGGAATTTTTTTCCCATTGGGATTTATTCCATAGTTTAAGCCCAAAGGTTTCTTCAGTCCCAAACCAGCCAGGAAATATTGTCACTTCCAGAGCTGGAATATTTCCCTCTGGAATGGTTTCCTTCATGGAAAAATCCAAGTTTTCCAAGAGAAGCTGCTTGGTCATGGCAGTTTTCCAGGGAAAACTGGGAATTTTCCAGGGAAAACTGGAGTGGCTGCTCCCACCTGGAAGCCTTGGGATGTTAAAGGAGCTTCCAGCATTTTGTTTCTCCTTGGGTGGGGATTTAATGGGAAGCGCTTCCCGAGTTTCCATCCTGAACATTTTTCCCTAATTCGGGAAGCGGGAATGGGGCTGTTGATTTTCTTCGAAGGATGGATTTCCCACGGGAAGTGATGGTTTTATTCCAAGGTCAATTCCCTTTGCTTTCCCCACCAAATTCCTGACTTTCCGTGAATTGGACAGGTGAATTCCCATTGGAAAAATAAGGATTTCCTGATTTCCAAGAAAGATGGATTATGGAATCTTGGAATGGTTTGGGCTGGAAGGAACCTTCAGGATCATCCATGGGCAGGGATCTCTCACTATCCCAGACTGCTCCAAGCCTCATCCAACCCAGCCTTGGACACTTCCAGGGATCCAGGAGTAGGTGGAATTCTCTGGGAATTCCATCCCACCCATCCAAGCCAGGAATTCTTTCCCAATATCCCATCTATCTCTGCCCTCTGAAGGGGAGAAGAAACAAGATTTAACCAAGACCTTGTCCTTCCAAACCATTATTTTTGGAAAATCATGGAATATTCTGAGTGGGAAGGGCCCAAAAGGATCAAAATCCAACCCCTGGCCCTGCACGGACATCCCAACAATCCCACCCTGTCCTGGAGAGTCATCCCAACATTCCAGGAGCTCTGGCAGCCTTTGGAACGTGCCCATTCCCTTAGGAATGTCCATCCCCAGCACCCTGTGGGGGCAGAACCTTGCCGTGCTCTCCAACCCTCCTTGTCCTTCACGATGAATTCGGGAATGAAACCTCAATCTGGCCCTCGGCAGTGAATTCCCCTGGGGATTCCCAGATCCCACGGAAATCTTGGACTCACCACCATTTTATCCGCATGGAACGTCCTCTGGTAGCAGAGGCCTGACTGGGTCACCACGATGCCTTCTCCATGTCTGTGGTCATCCAACCACATCCCGATGTATCTCTCCCCTCTGGAATGCAAGGAAAACCCGAATGCTGGATTTTCCCCGTTTTCCCAGCTCTCAATCCGTCGGATGTGTCCTGCTCAGGGCGGTTTTTCCTGACCCAACACTCCGGGCTGGATGTCCCACACCAACTGAGCTCCGGGAATGTTTTCCAAGGAATTCAAGCCTTACATCCCCATCCATCCGTCCCAAATCTCCAGGATTTATCCCACCAAACCCAAAGCTGTCCCACACCTCAGATCCATCCCACCTTTACCTCTCCTTGTCTTCCCAGATTCCGTATCCGTTCTTTTTGTCCTTTTCCCACTGGCCCGTGTATTTGAAGGGGTGCTCGGCCGAGAAGTTCTCCAGGATCCCAAACCCTTGGCGCACGTTGTCCTTGAAATAACCTTTGTAGACCAGGTCATTCCCATACCTGCAGGAAGAGGGATGGAATTCCAGCCTGGGAATATTTGAGCTAATCCTGGAGTAGAAAACCAGGGAAGCGAGGAGATCTGGCTCATCCATGTTGAAATATTCCCAATATTTGTCCGACGGCGCTGAATTGGATCCTTGTTTGCTGCTGGGAATGTGCATCACCCAAAGCGGGCATTCCAGAGCTTCCCAGATTATCCAAGGACTCAACAGATGGGCTGGGAATTGTCCTGGGAGAGGCCACTCAGATCTTGAGCTCTCACCAGCCTGGGCACAGGGAGGTCTGGTGAATCCAGGCTGGAAAATTGGATCCATGGGAACGAGGCCAGGCTTGGATCCACCTTTTTGTGGTGGCCACCAGCCCTTCCCTGGACTGCTCCCTGTGGGATGAGCAGCTCCGAGGTGAAATAAAGAGCAGAATATCCAGGGTGGAGGGCAGGCCCATCCCAGTTTGGAATGTTGGCTCTGTCCCACTTGGCATGGAGAAATCAGGGATAGGGATGAGCAGGAACCGTGGGCAGCCCAGCGATCCCAGTCCCCGAAGCATTTGGCGTGACCTCGGAGGAGAAAATTCCAGGGAGAGCTTGGAGACCCTTCCAGGGCCTAAAGGAGCTCCAGAAGAGCTGGAGAAGGACTGGGGACAAGGCATGGAGGGACAGGACACAGGGAATGGCTTCCCACTGGTTAGAGGGGATTTGGGGGAAGGAATTCTTGGCGGGGGGGGTGGGGATGGGCTGGGATGGAACTCCCAGAGAAGCTGTGTCTGCCCCTGGATCCCTGGCAGTGTCCAAGGAAAGGCAGGACGGGGCTTGGAGCACCCTGGGACACTGGAAGGTGTCCCTTCCCATGGAGTGGGATCATCCTTAATCTCCCAAACAATTCTGGAATTCTGAATGTTCAAGGAAAAGTTGGATGGGGCTTGGAGCACCTGGGAGGTGTCCCTGCTCACGGAGTGGGATGGGATCACCCTTCATCTCCCAAACAAATCTGGAATTCCAAACACCCATAAAACATTTCCAGACCACGCTTCAAAGATTTCAGGGAACGTTTTCCCCTTTAAATCCCCGGAACCCCCCTTTTCCCTGGAATCCAGCCCTGGATTTTACTTACTCACAGATTCCATAGCCTCTCATCTTGCCCTGGTACCAGTGGCACTTGTAGCAGTCATAGCGATCCTCGGAGCGCCGCGGGACCAGGCAGATCCCAAACCTGCCAGGGGCACGTGGAAAAGGCCAGCATGGAAAAAGGTCGGGATGGAAAAAGGCCGGGACGGAAAAAGGCTGGGACGGAAAAAGGCCGGGACGGAAAAAGGTCGGGACGGAAAAAGGCTGGGACGGAAAAAGGCCGGGACGGAAAAAGGATTTGCTTTTTTCCTGTTGGGACGGAAAAAGGCCGGGACGGAAAAAGGCAACGCCATTGTGTGGATGAAGTTTAAAAACAGATTTCAATCTCATGGATTTGCTTTTTTCCTGTAAAAAACTCCTCATTTCAGTTTATAAAAGGTTCTAAAAGGATCTAAAAGTTTTATAAAACGATCTAAAAATAACTTTAAAATGTTTCCTAGGAATAAATTCCCGCGGATTTTGGGATCTGGGATCAGATTCCCACTGGATGGAAATGTCTGCATGGAAAATGGCAACTCCATTGTAGAGGATGAAGTTTAAAAACCAATTTCAATTTCATGGGATTGGTTTTCTTTCTGTAAAACAACTCCTCATTTAAATGAGGTTTATAGAAGGATCTAAAAATAACTTTAAGATGTTTCCTAGGAATAAATTCCCAGGGATTTTGGGATCTGGGATCAGATTCCAGCTGGATAGAAAAAGCCAGCATGGAGAACAGCAACTCCATTGTGTGGATGAAGTTTAAAAACCAATTTCAATTTCATGGGATTGGTTTTCTTTCTGTAAAACAACTCCTCATTTAAATGAGGTTTATAGAAGGATCTAAAAATAACTCTAAAGCGTTTCCTAGGAATAAATTCCCATGGATTTTGGGATCTGGGATCAGATTCCAGCCCATGGGGTCAGTCACTGTCAGTCCTCTCTCTGCAGGTTCCAAGCTCTGGCAGGGACCATTCCCATTTATTTGAAAAGCAGGGAATATCCCGTTTCCCAAGGCTTACCCGTGCTCCAGGCCCTCCTGGAAATCCCCGACGTGGTTGCGTCCATCGCGCCACTTCAGCGTCCCCCTGGAATCCAAGGAATTCTCTCACAAGGGACATCCCGACATTCCCAGATGGAACAGCAGCTGCTGAAGCCCAGCCTAAATATTTAGGCCAGCTTAGATGGAGCTTTGAGTCCAGTGGAAGGTGCCCATTGCAGAGGGTTGGAACTGGATCTTTCCCAAAATTCTTTCCAACCCAAACGATTCCCAGATTTTATGGCAAACAGCAAAAAAATTCCTCGGAGGACAGAGAGACAAAAGGCACCTCCAGGCCTTGCTTTTTTCAGCAGGAGGATTTAATCCCATAATGTTTTCCTGCCCTGGGAGGAGTGGGAAGAATCCATTCCATTCCCTAATCCCAAAAGTATTTTCTGGAGGTGCTGGCTCATGCCTTTAGGACCTTGCACGTGATCCTGAATTAACGAGAGGGATGAATCCAGCTGGAGTGCCAGCCTGGCACATCCCTGAGGACATGGCGACACCCCAGCCTGGAATTCCAGCCACTGGGAAAACAGAGAGGAGTACCAGTCCCAAGGGATCCTGAAGTCCGTGTTTTGTGGGGGCTGGAAAAGCGATTCCAGGTGATAACAAATCAAGGAGAGCCGGGAACGGTCGAGGATGGTGAAATTCCTGCCCAGTCGCGCCCAGGTCCTGAGTGATTCCCGTCCCTCCCGGTCTCCCACTCCACCCACACCCAGTGAGAGCCAGAATTTGGGCCTCATCCCAGAAAATCACATCCCGGCACATTCCCAAGCCAGACACAACAGAATTACAAAACCCTGGAACGGTTTGGGTTGGAAGGACCTTAAGGATCACCTCATCCCATGGGCAGCGACACCGCCCACTGTCCCAGGCTGATCCAACCTGGCTTTGGACACTTTCAGGGATCCAGGGGCAGCCACAGCTTCTCTGGGAATTCCATCCCAGCCCCCTCCAGCCCGGAATTCCATCCCAATGTTTAATCCAAACCTCCTCTGGGTCGGTTTGACAGGAGATGGCGCAACACCAAAACCATGACGAGGGTGTTTGACTTTCACCGAGGTTGTTGTTTCTAACACCTCCACAGGAGTGGCTCTTTTCCAGGTTTTCCAGGTGGTTGGAATTTCAACATTGGAATTCATTTCTTTGCCATTCCTACTCACAAAGCCAAAAGAGGAGTGGGCAAAGTGGAGGAGAGAAGAGCTGGAGCTGGGCCAGGTTTAGGTTGGATTTTAGGAAAAGGTTCTTCCCCCAGAAGGCATCGGGCACTGAACATTCCCCAGGGAATGGGCACATTCCCAAAGCTTCTCCAGGAGTTTGGACAGGGTGGGATTGTTGGGACGCCTGTGCCAGGCCTGGAGTTGGACTTGAGCCCTGTGAGTCCTTCCCACTGAGGATATCCCAGAAATCCATGTCTCTTAATGAGGTGGTGGATGTGAATCCAGGCCCAGCTCTCTGATTCTCTCCTCACTCATTCCCAGAGGGAATTCTGGCCTTGAGGGCAGGCTTAGCAAAGCCTGACTCCTAAAACTTGGGATTTGTTGTGGATGTCTCATCCGTGGTTTATGGATTAAATCCTAAAGGTTGCCCCAAAAATGTGCTGTTGATCACCCTGAAGGTGCAGCGTGGGCTGGTGCCTCTACTTGGGATTTAGGCTTGGCCTGAAGTCAAGATCTCAGCCTGGGCGATGGAAATCTCACCCTCACGGTGAGGAAAATCCCCAATAAAAACCCTTTGTGGAGAACAGTTTTATTCTCTGATCTCAAAACCTCTTTGGACTTTATCCAAACTTGAAACATACAAACTTTTATCCCAGGACTTGAGAAAAGGTTAAATACAAAAGGAGCTCAAATGGGAGCTTGGGAACTGCTCAGGAAATCCAAGTTTAAGTGAGGGAATGTCTGGAAATCAAAGATCCCAACCCAAATATTTTGGATATAGGATAGAGAAGAGTCTGGGGTTTTTTTGGGAAGAAACCTGGAATATGACCAAGCTCCTCAGCCACCAAAACCTTGGGAAATTTGGTTTTCCCTGAGTTTTACCCAGTTTGCTCTGGAAGCAAAAAGGATGGAGAGAGAGACTCGGTTTGAGAGAGCCTTAAAATCATGAAAGAATCCAGAACAGAAATGGCTTGGAAGGGATTTAAATCCAGTTCCAACCCCAAATCCAAAACTGAATCCTGAATATTCCATGGAAGAGTTTAGGGCAGGAGACCTTTGGATCATCCCCACCCTCACTCCCTCAAAACCATCTCCTGCTTTTTGTCCTCTCCTGCCTTAGGGCTGGAAAACTGGGATTAATCCAAACCTCTCCTGCCTCCCATGAGTGACTCGGGTGAGGCATCCCAGGAAATTTGTGGCAGAATTAAAGGACTTCAGGTGTTCAATTCCTTGGAATTAAGTCCCTTTCCTACTCCTGGAATTCCTCTGCTGGGATTTTGTTGCTGGAAGGTTCCGGAGCAGCATCGTGGCCTTGGTGGCTGCTCCAGGATTTCCGAGGGAAGAGCATGTGAGCAGAGCTGTGGGAATTTGGGCTCTTTGGCAAAAACATCGGTGTTCTCCAGTGTCTGTCCTGGAAATCCCAGAATTCCGGGGGATCTGGGGCAGGGGAAGGGCAGACTGCCACTCAGGTGTGGCTTAAACATCCTCGTGCCCGGAGGATTTTTATTGGGGATTTTCCTCTCTGTGAGGGTGAGATTTCCATCGCCAAGGCTGAGATCTTGATTTTAGGCCAAGCCTAAATCCCAAGTAGAGGCACCAGCCCACGCTGCACCTTCAGGGTGATCAACAGCACATTTTTGGGGCAGCCTTTAGGATTTAATCCATAAACCGCGGATGAGACATCCACAACAAATCCCAAGTTTTAGGAGTCAGGCTTTGCTAAGCCTGCCCTCAAGGCCAGAATTCCCTCTGGGAATGAGTGTGGCGTGAATCAGAGAGCCGGGCCCGGATTCACATCCACCACCTCATTAAGAATCAAATTCTGACATTATCCCTACCCTGGAAGGGCCCAAAAAAGGAACAGATGTGGCTGAGTGACCTTGCAGAAGTTTGGGTTGACCTTGGAGATCTTTCCCAACCTTCACTGTAACTCCGAGCCAGCACTTCCAACCTTATTCCCGCTTGGAAAATGGGCCCAAAAGGCACTTCCAACCTGATTCCCAGTTGGAAAAGTGACCTAGAGAAGTCTGGGTTGACCTTGGAGATCTTTCCCAAACTCCATGGAAACTCCAAGCCAGCACTTCCAACTTTATTCCCACTTGGAAAAGAGGACTAAAGTTCCTTCCCAGTGCCACTCACCCTCGTAGGTGGCCCCTCTGAGCCTGCCCACAAATGGAGCAGCCCCTTCATAAGAAGTTTGGGTTGACCTTGGAGATCTTTCCCAACCCTCACAGAAACACCAAACCAGCACTTCCGACCTTATTCCCACTTGGAAAAGTGGCCCAGAACGTTCCTTCCCAATGTCACTTGCCATCGTATGTGGCCCCTCTGAGCCTGCCCAGAAAAGGAGCAGCCCCTTCATAAAAAGTTTGGGTTGACCTCGGAGATCTTTCCAGCCTCCACCAAAACTCCAAGCCAGCACTTCCAACCTCATTCCCACTTGGAAAAGTGGCCCAAAAGACACTTCCAACCTCATTCCCGCTTGGAAAAGGGGCTCCAGAAAGTTCCTTACTTGCCACGGGGCTTGCCGCAGAGCCACTCACCCTCGTAGGTGGCCCCCCTGAGCCTGTCCAGAAAAGGAGCAGCCCCTTCATGAGAAGTTTGGGTTGACCTTGGAGATCATTCCCAACCTTCACGGAAATACCAAACCAGCACTTCCGACCTTATTCCCACTTGGAAAAGTGGCCCAAAAGGCACTTCCAACCTCATTCCCACTTGGAAAGTGGCCCAGAAAGTTCCTTACTTGCCATGGGGCTTCCCCCAGAGCCACTCGCCCTCGTAGGTGGCCCCCCGGAGCCGTCCCTCCATGCGGAAGACGTAGCTGAAGAAGCGCCGGGCCGGGGCCTCGCCGCCTTCCCCGCTGCGGCCCCAGAGCGGGAAATCCCGCTTCCCGTTGAGCGCCTGGCGCACGGCCTGCTCCAGCTTCCAGCGCCACACGGCCTGCGGGCACGGAAAACAGGGAGAGGGAGGGGATCAGAGCAGATCCCAGGGAAATCAACCGGAGACAACCGCAGCAAAGCGGCAAGGAACTCGTGGGTTCCCGTCAAAGCCCACCCGCAACTTCCACAGGGGTTCTTCTGGGAGCTGGGTAGGGCAAGGCACGACAGCTGGGAGGGAGGAATTTCCATTTGGTTGTTAAAAAACCAGGGAATATTTCCAGCTGGATGTTAAAAAAAGAAGTAAAAATTTCCAGTTGGTTTGAAAAAGAGGGGCTTCAGGAAAAGCAGCGAGAAACCGATGGGTTCCCACCAACGTTCCTCACCCACCGTCAACTCTGAGCCACCTCTGGCCAGGATTTTCTTGGAAAAGGAGCCAAAAATCCCAACCCACCCTCACCAGAATTATTATTGTGCATTAAACAACGAAGAGATGGGAAAATCCCAAAGCCTGACCTTCATCTGGGGGTCCTTGGCGGAGAGGACAAACGTCTCTTCCGGGGTTGTGATGCGCAGGCCATACCTGGGAGGGGAAAAAAAAAGGATGGAAAACACAATTCCCATTCCATCAGCTCTTCCCATTCCCCTCCTGGAGCTCATGGTGCTTTCCCAGATGGTTTTTCTGGAGAGATCTCAAGTTCTCCAGGGATGGATTCAATAATTTTGGGATTCATTGGCAACAAACGGGATGAGAGGGAACGGCCTCAAGTTGTGCCAGGGGAGGGTCAGGTTGGACATCAGCAGGAATTTTTTCATGGAAAATGTGGTCAGGCCTTGGAATTGCCCAGGGAGGTTTGGAGTCTCCATCCCTGGAGGCATTCGAGGAATTCTGGGTTGGGAACAAGGTGGGGATGGGACACAGGTTGGATTTGATGATCCCGTAGGGCTTGTCCCACCTCAGAAATTCTGGGATTTCAATCTGCAGGCAAATTCCAAGCTGCTGAGACCCCATTATCCATATCCCAATCCCACTGCTAGGAAAGGAGACGGGACAAAGCTTTGGATTGTTTCCCCATCAACCTGAGCATTTTTATTCCTTTTTTTTTAACTCCCAGTGGGAATTTCTCACTCACAATCCCGGAGCCGATTTCTCTCCGCAGTTTTCATCCACCCACACCAGCTTCAGATCAAAACTCTGGAAGCTGTTTCCCTGGAAAAAAACAGGAAAAAGTGGTCCTGTTATTGCTGGGAGCATCCATGGAATGGCAGAGCTGGAGTGGCTGCACAAATTCCCAACTTTTTGGTCCATCCATCCATCCCACACTGGGATGAGAGACCTTGGAGATGGAAAAACCACAGGAAAAGGAGGGAAGTTCTTGATTGAATACTCTTAAATCTCTTCCAAAATTCCATGGCCACATCCAGGAGTAAAACCTTCCCACGTGACCCTGATCTCCACAAGAATTCCTTCCCTGTCACATGGCAACACTCCCAAATTATTCCAGCCAATATTCCCAGAGATTTGTGGCTGCCTCATCCCCGGAAGTTTCCAAGGAAAGTTTGGGCAGGGCTTAGGAGCAACTTGGGATGGTGGAAACCATGGAATGGGGTGGGAATGGATCATCTTTAAGCTCCCTTTCCATCGAATCCATTCCAGGATTTATTAAGGATTCGGATTCCAGGTGGCACTGTCAAAAAAATCCCAGAAATCCCAAATGTAAGGAGTCACTTATGGGATCAGCAGAACCCAAAGAACTCCAATGGTTGAAATAAAAGGAAAATTTTCATTTCCCATCTCCCTTCCTGCCTCACATCCAGGTGCCCACACAGAGCTGCTGCCGGGCAGGATGGAGTTTTCCAGGGAATTCCAGTGTTCTCCCAGGTTTGGGACAACCGGCAAGGAAGGGACATCGAGATTCCCAACCAGGTCAATCCCAATCCAGTTGGAATTCCCAAACCTCCAGAAAGCTCGGCAGCAGCAGGCAAGACACAGATGGGAATCATGGATTGAACATGGAGATAATTCCATGGATTTGGTGATCCCGTGCTCCCATCCCAGCCACTGGAGTGAGGCCAGGATCCGACTCATCCAAAACAGGGCGGATAAACCCCATTCCATGGCATGGGTTGCTCTTCCCGGAGTTTTTTGGGAACTCTCATCAGCGGGATGAGAATTCCACAGTGTCCACGTGGAGCAGGGAATCTCTACCCCATTCCCAAGGCTGGATCCTGATCATTCCCAAGTGTTTGGGAGGGCTTGGGAATGTCCCAGCTCCCAGGGCAATGTTTGGATCCCTGAGGAGCAGAGAGGGCTCGAGAAGAGATTCCTCCTGGATCCAAGCTCAACCAGAGCCATCCAAGCTGGAATTCACTCATGGAAACACATCCCCACATCTCCAAATTCCCAAAATTCCCAAAACCACCTCCAGCGTCTGCAGCCGTGCCACAAACATGGAAAATCCTCTTTACCCAATGCGTGCGAGCTCATGGAATCTCATTGTGGATCCATCAGATCCCTTGGAATAACCAAGGGTCAAAATTCCCTGTGGAAAAGGGATTGGATAATCCACATTTCCTGGGAAAACATTCCGTGGATCTCCTCTACTCCTTCCCAGATTTTCCTTTATTTTCCAAAGCCAACCACACGTGGATGGATCTGACAGAGTTTTCCCAACTTTTCCCAAGAGTCGAACTCTGCTGTAAGTTCAACACCAAAAAACCAGAATTTTCCTGCCATTCCTTTGGAAATTCCTGTCATTCCTTTGGAATTTTCGTGTTGTTTATCCATGTTCTCTTCCCAGGGCCACCGGAGGATCCCGGACTCACCTGGATGAGCACCAGGACGTCGTCGAAGAGCAGGAGGCGCTCGGAGCGCGCGGTGCCGGAAGCGATGGGAAGGTTCCTGCTGTCCTCCAGCAGCCTCCTCTCAGGGACACACAGCATGTCCTGGAGCAGCAGGAAAAACCGGGATTGGGAGAGGAATGGAATTCCAGGCAGGAATCCCTGCTAGCTCGGGGCTCCATTGACAGTGACACACTTGGGACACAAATTCAGCTTTAAACCCTCAGGGAGTTTCTCCAAGTCTTCCACCCAGCTCTGCTCTGTCAACTTCAATCCTCAAAGCCTTGATCCATATCAAATTCCTGATCCATACCAAATTCCCGATCCTTATTAAATTCCCGATCCATATCAAATTCCCTCTGACTCGGGGTTCTGGTGACAGTGTCACACCTGGGACAAAAATTCAGCTTTAAACTCCCAGGGAGTTTCTCCAACTCTTCCACCCAGCTCTGTTGAATTCCAGCCTCAAATTCCCAATCCTTATCAAATTCCTGATCCATATTAAAGTCCTCATCCTTATCAAATTCCCCCCCCGTATCAAATTCCCAACCCACTCCAAATTCCTGATCCATATCAAATTCCCAATCCACTTCCAATTCCTCATCCCTAGGAAATTCCTGATCCATATTAAAGTCCTCATCCTTATCAAATTTCCCATCCACTTCAAATTCCTGATCCATATCAAATTCCCAATCCACTTCCAATTCCTCATCCCTAGGAAATTCCTGATCCATATTAAACTCCTCATCCTTATCAAATTTCCCATCCACTTCAAATTCCTGATCCATATCAAATTCCCGGCCCATTTCAAATTCCCCAGCCCTATGAAATTCCTGATCCTTATTAAATTCCTCATTCTTATCAAATTCCCCATCCACTTCAAATTCCCATTCCATATCAAATCCCCAACCCATGTTCAATTCTTCATCCCTATCACATTCCCAACCCACATCAAATTCCCGATCCATGTTCAGTTCAATTCCTGATCCATGTTCAATTCAATTCCCCAAATTTATCAAATTCCCAACCCACATCAAATTCCTGATCCATGTTCAGTTCCTGATCCATGTTCAATTCCCCAAATTTATCAAATTCCCAACCCACGTCCAAATTCCCGACCCACATCCAAATTCCTCATCCCTATGAAGTTCCTGATCCATATTAAATTCATCATCCTTATCAAATTCCCGACCCACTTCAAATTCCCAACTCATGTTGAATTCCCCAGATTTGTCAAGTTCCCGACCCACTTCAAATTCCTCATCCCTATGAAATTCCCGATCCTTATTAAATTCCTCATCCCTATGAAATTCCCGATCCACGTCCAATTCAATTCCCCAAATTTATCAAATTCTCGATCCATGTTCAATTCCTGATCCATGTTCAATTCCCCAAATTTATCAAATTCCCAACCCACATCAAATTCCCAATCCATGTTCAATTCCCGATCCATGTTCAATTCCCCAAATTTATCAAATTCCCGACCCGCATCCAAATTCCCTCTGGCCTCACGGTGAATTTGGAGCCCAGGGATTTCCAGAGCTCCTTGGTGAAGGCGGCTTCATCCAGGACCTGGCTGATGAAGGATTCCAGCTTCCCGAATTCCCGCTCCACCGTGGCCACCACCTCCCGCTCCGATTCCTGGGAAAAGACACCAAAGCTCGAGGAACCCTTCCAGTTTGGGTCAAGGGAGATCCAGGCTGGATTTTTGGGAATATTTAACAAGGTCCACTTTGGATTTTAGGGAATATTTAGCAACATGTCCAGGTTGGATTTCTGGGAATATTTATTGAAGTGTCCATCCAGGATCAAAGAAGATCCAGGTTGGATTTTTGGGAATATTTAGCAAGGGAGGTCCAGGCTGGATTTTTGGGAATTTTTGGCATTGTGTCCCACCCGGAATGAGGGAGATCCAAGTTGGATTTTAGGGATTATTTAACATTGTCCAGGCTGGATTTTAGGGAATATTTAACAATGTCCAAATTGGATTTTTGGGAATATTTAACAATGCCCAGGCTGGATTTTTGGGAATATTTAGCCAAGGAGATCCAGGCTGGATTTTTGGGAATATTCAGCAACGTGTCCATCCTGGACTAAAGGAGTTCCAGGCTGGTATTTAGGGAACATTTACAACATCCAGCTTGGATTTTCAGGCATATTCAGCACAAGAGATCCAGCTTGGATTTTCAGGAACATTTCTTCCCACAAAACCCATTCCCAAGCTCCCCTGAGCATTCCAGGGGAATTCCCACCTCCTGGAGCAGCTCACGGAGGCGCGCGAGGAGCTGGACGTGGCTCCGGACGTGATCCTGGAAAGGTTCCTGGAGCACGGAGTGCAGGGCCAGGCCCCGCGAGCCCGGCGAGGGCAAATCCCGCAGGAATTCCCGCAGCACCTTCCAGACCTCGCTGGAAAATCGGGAATGAGGAGAAAGGTCCGTTAGTTATCCCGGAATTCCCGCTCCTCTGCTTTCCGAACTTTCCGCGTTGACGGGGATGGGGGGAGCCGTGAGGAATCTGGGAATGCGCTCCTGCTGAATTCATGTTTTCCATAAAAATCTGGGATAAGTGGGAATTCCCAGCCAGATTCCCATGGAGTCCTCTGTCCAATCCCATCTTTTCCCCAAATCCCCAAATTTCAAGTTTCCAACTCCNTTAAATTCCCAAATTTCAAGTTTCCAACTCCTGCTAAATTCATGTTTTCCATAAAAATCTGGGATAAGTGGGAATTCCCGGCCAGATTCCCACCCTTTCCCGAAATCCTCAAATTCCAAGTTTCCAACTCCTTACAAATTCACATTTTCATTCCCTGCTTCCATAAAAATCTGGGATTGGTGGGAATTCCCAGCCAGATTCCCACAGCATCCTCTGTCCAATCCCAACTTTTCCCTAAATCCCCAAATTCCAAGTTACCAACTCCTTATAAATCCATATTTTCGGTTGGAGCTTCCATAAAAATCTGGGATAAGTGGGAAACTCCTGCCAGATTCCCATCCCTTCCCTAAATCCCCAAATCCCAAGTTTCCGGTTCTGGAAGGAGCTGGGAGTTGTTGGAAAGGGGAAAATCCAATCTTGGAATTGTCCGAGGAATGACCTGGGACAGCGGGAGCTGGCCCAGCAAGGAATGGGAGGAATTTTTAAGGATTTTTCCAAGGCATTCTGGAATTCTGGGATTCTCTGCTGCTCCGAGCTATCCCGACATCCCAAGGATTCCCAAGATTCCCAAGGATTTTCCACCCTCTCACCTCTTGCTCTTGGCTGCCTGCTCGAAGCCCTGGACCACGACGAAATTGGCAAAGGTGACGAAATACCTGGAAAAAAATTCCAAGGATACATGGGAGGAATTCCAGAGGGAACTTTGGGATGAATTCCGGGATCCCAAGTTGTTGGGAAATGCCCAGAATTCCACAAAGGCACCTCTGGAAAAATGCAGGACTGGAAGTTTGGGATGTGCTTGGGATCAAAGGTTGGACGGAATCTTGGAATTCTTTCCCAGAATGATTTCAGGATTTTTTTGGGAGATTTGGGGAAGGCCAAAGTGCTGCTGATCCCATTTCCATCAGATTTCATGGAATGAAATTCCTGCCTGCAGGCTGAGAGCTCCTCATCCATGGCCTCCTCACCACAGAATTTCCACCAGAATTCCAAAAATTTGGGAATTCTGGGATGTAAATGGTGGAGTTGTCACAGTCCAGGTTTGTTTTTCCAAATAAAACCCAGAATTTCCTTTTTTCCATGAAATATTTTCCAAGATTTTCTTCCAAAGTCTACATTTTCCTGCACTAGAAATTCCCAGCAAATCCCACATTTTCCCAGAAAACCCCAAATTTCCCATGTAAATCCCAAATTTCCCATGTAAATCCCAAATTAAATCCAGGTTAAATTCCAAAAGAAACGGGAAGAAAATCTCAGGATGAATTCCTTTGGATTATCCCAAATCTCATCCCAAATTCCCCAATTTTTTTCCATGCTCCAGGGAAAGCAGCTTGAATTTCAGGGATCCGATCCCAAAGGAAAATCCATGGAAAATCCAAGTGGAATCCAGGAGCCACTTCCCATTCCTGGAAATCCCAAACCGGAAAATCCCAACGGGAAAAACTTCGGTCACTTTTATAGAAAAGAAAAAAGGAGGAATTGAAGATTTTGATGGAATTTCAGCTCTCCACTTTTATTCCCACTGGAATCTCAGATCCCGCTCCAAAAGCACAAAATCATGGAAAAACCCCATCCAACCCATTTTCCAGGGATATTTTCCCTCCTTATCCTTCTGTGGGGTTTAATCCCATTTTTTCCCTGATATTCCCACTTTTCTCTCCGGAATTCTCCCAGCTTGGATCCATCAAATCCCAGAATTCTCCCAGCTTGGATCCATCAAATCCCATTTTTTTCCATGATATTCCCACTTTTCTCTCTGCAATTCTCCCACCTTGGATCAATCAAATCCCTTTTTTTCCGCTGATATTCCCACTTTTCTCTCCGGAATTCTCCCAGCTTGGATCCATCCAATCCCATTTTTTTTCCCCCGCTCCCAAATATTCCGGACTCACTGGATGTAGAGGCTGAGGAAAAGATCTCCTTTCCAGAGGATGTAAAAATCCCGGATACAGCCGGAGCCGCCCTTGCCCCGCAGGATCCGGGAATTCTCCTCCGTGAAATTCCAGAGGGCCTGGAAGCGATCGTTGAGGAGCACCAGGAGCTGGAAGTTCTCCTTTCCCTTCGGATCCTGCGGCTCTGCGAGAGGAAAAATCGGGAAAAACGTCGTGGGAAAGTTGGGATTCCAAGGAATTCTGTGGAATGTGCCGAGTGTGGCGGATAAATCCTCAAAAGGGAAAATCCCAGGAATTTTTGGAGTTCACAGACCCATTTGGAATAGAAGGAATCATTGAAATAATTTGGGAAAGCGGGGAGCAAAAAAACCGGGAAACGTGGATCTGGAAAAGGGGAAATTCCAGGAATTTTTTAGATTTATGGAGCTATTCTGGCTGGAAGGAATAAATTAAATAATTAGGGAAGATAGTAAAAAAAAAAATAATAGGAAAAGGATGTGGAAAAGAGGAAATTCCAGGAATTTTCAGAGTCCATGGAGCCGTTTTTCCGGGAGGAAATAAATGAAATAATCCTGGGGCTCTGAGAGGGAAAAATTGGGACAAATGTCATGGGAAAGTTGGGATTCCCAAGGAATTCTGTGGAATGTGCCGAGTGTGGCGGATAAATCCTCAAAAGGGAAAATTCCAGGAATTTTTGGAGTTCACGGACCCGTTTGGAATAAAAGGAATCATTGAAATAATTTGGGAAAGCGGGGAGCAAAAAAACCGGGAAACGTGGATCTGGAAAAGGGGAAATTCCAGGAATTTTATGGAGCCGTTTCAGCTGGAATGAATAAATAAAATAATTTGGGGAGATAGTAAAAAAAAACAGGAAAAGGATGTGGAAAAGGGAAATTCCAGGAATTTTTGGAGTCCATGGAGCTGTTTTGGCTGGAGGAAATAAATTAAATAATTTGGGAAAGTGGGAAGGAAAAAAAATGGGAAAATGGATCAGAAAATGAGGAAATTCCAGGAATTTTTTGGAGTCCATGGAGCCGTTTTGGCTGGAATGGAATAAATTAAATAATTTGGGAAAACAGCAAAAAAAAGAAAGGGAAAAATGGATCTGGAAAAGGGGAAATTCCAGGAATTTCCCGAGTCCATGGAGCCGTTTTTCCTGGAATGGGACAAACTCCATCCCAAACTCTCTGGATGCTCATCCCGCTCCTCCAGAGGGAAAATTCCCACCCTTTTCCCAAGGAACCATTCCCAGTTTCCTTGGAGTCATCCCAAAAGGAATTCCTGGGAAAGCTTCAGCCGGGCAAGTCAGGGTCAGGAATTTCCCTGGATTTGTCATTTCCCTGGATTTGCCATTTCCCTGGATTTGCCATTTCCCTGGAGCTGCTCAGATTCCCTGGAATTCCCAAGCTCTTCCAGGAGTTTTCCATGCTGATACGAGCCTGGAAGGGCAGCAGGGAAGGAGGAGAAGCCAAATTTGGGGGATTTATGGGATGAATTTTCCATTTCCAGCTGGAAAAGCTGGATCAGGAATGCTGATCCTGGTTAAAACATGGATTCATCCCTAAAAACCTCCAGAACACAACCCTGGGCTTCTTCCCTATTCCCTTTTTTCAGGAAAACATTCCTACAAACCATTTTCTCCATGGAAATTCTTCCCAGCAGGAATTCCAGAAGGAAATCCCTTCTTGGATGGACTCCGGGTGGGAATTCCAGAGGAAAATTCCTTGGATTTACCTGCCTGGAGCAGAGGTTTGAGGATGAGGGCGTCAATCCGGGCCAGGCAGGAGGAGAAGTTTTCCTCCACTTGGAGCAGCGATCCCAAAATTCCGGCCGTGGTCATGGCCTGGAAAACATCGGGAATGAGTCAAATCCCTGGAAAACAGAGCATCCATGAGATTCCCTCTCCAAGGATTTTCCTTGGATTGATCTCCCGAGGTTTCAGCAAAGCTTCCCTGCCCTGGGCAGCGTTCCCAGATCCCAAAAATCCTTGGGAAAAATTGGGAATGGAACGCAGAGCAAACAGCTCCGCCGGAGACAGATGAGGCCAATTTTCCCAAATTTTCCCAAATTCTTCCCAAATTCTTCCCAAATTCATGACGATCTCAGGCTGCAAAACATGTGGAAAAGCCTGGAATTCTCCTGATTCATTCCAGAGGGGTTTTCCCGGGAGAAAATCTCGGAAATCCAAAGAATGAAGGAGAAATCTCTTCCCATCCCTCTCATTCCCACCCCTCTCATTCCCGTCCCTCTTTTCCCAAATTCCCGATGCTCTCAGGCTGCAAAATGTCTGGAAAATCCTGGAATTCCTCGTGGTAATCCTGATTAATTCCACAGGGAATTAAATCCCGGAAATCCGAAGGCTGAAGGAGAAATCATTTCCCACCCCTCTCATTTCCATCCCTCTCACCGGAATTTGGGCCCAGCGGCATTTCCTGGGATTCCAATCCCAAAAATCCCCTTTTCCATGGAGCAGAATTCCTAGAGGAAATTCCCAAAATTCCTGGAGAAAATTCCCCCAATTCCCAGAGGAAATTCCCAAAACTCCCAGAGGAAATTCCCCCAATTCCCAGAGGAAATTCCCCCAATTCCCAGAGGAAATTCCCAGGCATTTTCCTACCCAAAGCCTTTCCCAAGGAAATTCCAGCTCGGGAATTTCTCGGAGTGCTTTGCCTGAGGCTTTTCCAGCTCCACTGGAATGTCAACATTCCCAGCAGGCCGGGATTAACTCCAGGTGGTTTTAACAACCCAACCTAAACCCGGGAGCTCCCGCAGCTTTATCCACCCCTATTCCCAAAAAACCCCAAATCTGGGATCAGGAATCTCCGAATTCCCAACTTTATTGCCAGTTCTTCCCGAATTTCTTGGGAATTTATGGAATTTTGGCCTCCAAAATCCGCTCAAAACCGGATTTTCGGGATAATCCCGCCCAAGAATTCCCATTTTTCTGCCATTCCAGGGAGCGGCTGCACATTCCAGGAATTCCAGGGCCAAAGGGATTGTCCCTAAACAGCCTCAGCTTTAGGCCAGGCCTAAGTAAACCCAGGTTTAAACCCAGCACCAAATTCAACCCAAATTTAAACCCGAATTTGAACCTAGCCCCAAATGAAACCAAAAATTAAAACCAGCCCCGAATTAAACCCAAGTTTAAAACCAGCCCAAATTAAACCAAAAATTAAACCCAGCCCCAAGTTAAACCAAAGTTTAAACCACAGTTTAAACCCAACACCAAATTACACCAAATATTAAACTCAGCCCCAAATTAACCCCAAATTTAAAACCAGCCTCGAATTCAAGCCAAATTTAAACCCAGCCCCAAATTCAAGCCAAATTTAAACCCAGCCCCAATTAAACCAAAAATTAAAACCAGCCCCGAATTACACCAAGGTTTAAATCCAAGTTTAAACCCAGCCCAAAATAAAACCAAAGTTTAAACCCAGCCCCAAATTACACCCAAGGTTAAACACAAATTTAAACCCTGCCCCAAACTAACCCCAAATTTCAACTCAGCCTCAAACCAAGCCCAAGTTTAAACCCAGCCCCGAATTAAACCGAAGATTAAATCCAGCCCCAAATTCAACCGAAGTTTAAACTTCGGTTTAAACCGAAGTTCAAAGCCAGCCCCAAACTAAACACAAATTTAAATCCAGTCCCAAATTACGCCAAAATTTAAATCCAAGTTTAAACCCAGCCCCAAACTAAACCCCGGTTCAAACCCAGCCCCAAATTAAACCCAAATTTAAATCCAAATTTAAACCCAGCCCCAAATTAAACCCAAATTTAAACCCAGCCCCAAACTAAACTCCGGTTCAAACCCAGCCCCAAATTAAAAGCCAGTTTAAAACAAGCCCCTAATTAAACCCAGATTTAAACCCAGCCCCTCTGCTTTTCATTATTATTTTTCAAAAGCCTCAAAAGCAGCATTTTTCCCTCAAAACCGAGCCCTGAATCCCGACTTTTCATGGAATTCCGGAGCCACCTGGAAGGGATTTTTTGGGCTCGCCTCCCCCCGGACAGAAACTCGCTAAACCGAGCTCAGCAGCTCGGCTTTAATTCTTAATTAAATGATAAATAATTCATTGAATTCTCCATCTCCGGGCTCAGCCAGGCCGCGGCTTTTCCAGCTTTGTTTCATCCTGGAATTCCAGGGGAGGCTGGAAAATCCCTGGAGCAGGATCGGGAATATTCCCGCCTGGAAAAGCCGCGGTGCGAGCAAAGCCAGGGTTTTAATTTCACCCGGAGTGAAATTCCTTAAAAAAAAACCGGGAATTCCTTAGGGAAAAGCGGGGTTGGTGTGGGAAAATCCAGGAAAATCCGCTCCGGGATTTGTTCCCGGTTTTACCTGGCGAAAACATTCCCAAATTTCCTCTGCAGCAAAACAAATCCCGTGCTCCAACTGATCCCAAACCCAAGCGGGAAATTCCCGAAATTTCACGGATTCCGGAGCGACCCACCTGGCATGAGGCAGCGCAGGGAAATTCCCGGCTGGAAAAAACTCCGGGAGCCGCAGAAATCCGGGAATTCTCGCTGTTCCCAAGGCTGGAATTTTTGCCTCCCATGTCTCCCTCCCACATTGGGGAGGCAGAGCCTCAAACCCCGAACACCCACGGGAGCCGCGGTTACAAAATCCCAAATTCTTGCGCGTCCCAAAAATTCCTGCTCCTCCTCTTCCTCTTGTTTTGTTTTGTTTTTAAATAATCCCGGATTTTGTCATCCCGGATTTTGTCATCCCGGATTTTGTCATCCCGGATTTCGGGGAAGTTGAAATTTCGGGAAGTGAAAGAGAAAGCTCAGGCGGGGGTTTGAGGGGGGATTTGCGCAGCTCCCGGCGGTTTTTATCCCGTTCTTTTCCCAAAAAAAAAACTTTGGGATGTTTTTCCTGCTCCTCCTCCTCCTGCAGGCTCCTCCCGTTTGGCTGAAGATTCCAGGAAATCCTTGGAAAAGTTGTTGTTGGTTTTTTTTCCCTGTGATTCACAGGAGGCGCGTGATGCACCACGGAGCGTTTCCCTTCCCTAAAAAAACCCCAAATCCAACCCCAAAGCCACAAATTCACCGGTCAGGAGCTCCCAGAGTCCTCTGTGCAGCTCAGCCACCTTTAACTCTTTCCTTTCCTCCTAAAAAAATCCTAAATCCAACCCCAAAATTCCCAAATCCATCGCTCTGGAGGTCCCAAGCACCTCAGCCGCATTTAACCCTTTATCCTCCTAAAAAATCCTAAATCCGACCCCAAAAATCCAAAATCCATCTCTGAGGAGGTCTCAGGTGTCTCAGCCATCTTTAAGTCTTTCCTTTCCTCCTAAAAACCCTAAATCCGACCCCAAAATTCCCAAATCCATCGCTCTGGAGGTCCCAGGCACTTCAGGCACCTTTAACTCTTTCCCCTCCCCCTAAAATATCCTAAATCCAACCCCAACACTCCCAATCCCATCCCTGAGGAGGTCTCAGGTGTCTCAGCCAGCTTTAAGTCTTTCCTTCCCTCCTAAAAACCCTAAATCCGACCCCAAACTTCCCAAATCCATCGCTCTGGAGGGCCCAGGCACTTCAGGCACCTGTAACTCTTTCCCCTCCCCCTACAATATCCTAACTCCAACCCCAAAAATCCCAAATCCATCGGTCAGGAGGTTCCACACACCTCAGCCCCAGGAACTTTGCCCTCCTAAAAAAGTCCTAAACCCGACCCCAAAATTCCCAAATCCGTCCTTCAGGAGCCCCCAGGCATCTCAGCCACCTTTAACCATTTCCCTTCCTCCTAAAAATCCTAAACTCGACCCCAAAATTCCCAAATCCCTCGGTCAGGAGCTCCCGGAGTTCTCTGTGCAGCTCGGGCACCTTTAACTCTTTCCTTTCCTCCTAAAAAAAATCCTAAATCCAATCCCCAAATTCCCAAATCCATCTCTCAGCGCGCCCCAAAGTTCTTTGCTGCAGCTCAGCCACCAGGAATTCTTTTCCGTCCTCCTAAAAAATCCGAAATCCGACCCCAAAGTTCCCAAACCCAGCGGTCAAGGGGGTCCCGGAGTTCTCTGTGCACCTCAGGCTCCTTTAACTCTTTCCTTTCCTCCTAAAAATCCTAAATCCAACCCCAAAATTCCCAAATCCATCGCTGAGGAAGTCCCAGACACCTCAGACACCTTTAACTCTTTCCTCTCCTCCTAAAAATCCGAAATCCGACCCCAAAATTCCCAGATCTTTTCTCAGCACGTCCCAAAGTTCTCTGCTGCAGCTCAGCCACATTTAACTCTTTCCTCTCCTCCTAAAAATCCTGAATCCGACCCCAAAATTCCCGAAGACATCCCTGAGGAGCTCGCAGAGTTCTCCGTGAGGCTCAACCTTTAACTCTTTCCTTTCCTCCTAAAAAAATCCCAAATTGTTCCTCAGGAGGTCCCAGACATCTCAGCCACCCTTAACCATTCGCCTAAAAAACCCCAAATCCAACCCCAAAATTCCCAAAGCCCTCGGTCAGGAGCTCCCGGAGTTCTCTGGGCAGCTCAGCCACATTTAACTCTTTCCTCTCCTCCTAAAAATCCTGAATCCGACCCCAAAATTCCCGAAGACATCCCTGAGGAGCTCGCAGAGTTCTCGGTGAGGCTCAACCTTTAACTCTTTCCTTTCCTCCTAAAAAATCCTAAATCCAACCAAAAAATCCCAAATCCATCGGTCAGGAGCTCCCACACACCTCAGCCCCAGGAATCTTTTCCTTTCTCCTAAAAAAATCCTAATTCCCAAAAATTAAAATTCCCAAATCCGTCCGTCAGGAGCCCCCAGGCATCTCAGCCACCGTTAACTCTTTCCTCGCCTCCTAAAAAGTCCTAAATCCAATCCCAAAAATCCCAAATCCCTCGGTCAGGAGCTCCCGGAGTTCTCTGGGCAGCTCAGCCACATTTAACTCTTTCCTTTCCTTCTAAAAAATCCTAAATCCGATCCCAAAATTCCCAAATCCATCCCTCAGAAGCTCCCACACACCTCAGCCCCAGGAACTCTTTAGATCCTTCTAAAAAAATCCCAAGTCCAACCCTAAAATTACAAAAAAAATTCTAAATCTAACAGTAAAATTCCCCAAAAAATCCTAAATCCGACCCCAAAATTTCCAAATCCGTCCCTCAGGAGAGCTCCCAGCCACCTTTAACTCTTTCCCCCCTGAAGGGTTTTTATTTTCAATTCCAGCTGCATTTTCCCTCCAAACGTTCCAAGATTTTCCGAGAACACGGAGAGGGGAGTGGGGAAAAAAATGCCGATTTCTGGAATGCCCGGATCCATAATTCCAGCTAATTCCAATGGGATTTCCACTGCTCTGCTCCAGGACAATCCAAGAGTTTGGAAAATAATACCGAGCTGGGAATTTCCGGGAATTTCCTGGGCATTTCCTGGGAATTTCCTGGGTATTCCTTGGGAATTTCCTGGGCATTTCCTGGGATCAACTCTGCTTTAGCCAGTTAAGGATCCAACACCTTAAAAACCCTGGAGTTTACTCATCCAGGAAATTCCTAAAACTGCTCCAAGTATGGAATTCTGTGCCTTGCAAGCCCCAAATCCCAGGATTTTCATGTTCCTGGGAAAGCAGGCATGGAAAGGGAGCTGTGATCCCAATCTCCTGCAATCTCCGGGATAATCCAATCCCGGTTTTTTTCCCGGAGGCAACGCAAACCTTTCCCTAAAGGAAAAGGGAAGGATTGGAAAACAAACAAAAAAAATCGGGATCAGTGGTGGGAATGTTTTTGACAGCTGCTGGGAAGCAGGATAGAATTCCATGAAATTCCAGAAAATTCCATTTGAGGAATTCTCCAGACTGACTTTGGGATGAGCGGGAGGATTTAGGGAAGAGTGTGATGGAATGGGACAGGAAAGGCTGGAATTCCGTGGGAATTCGTGGCAGTTCCACCTCCAGGCTGCCGTTGGAATTTCTCCAGGAGCTTACGGAACCGGTCGGGCTCGACTGACAGGCCCCAGGAATATTTTATTCCCAGGGAATTCGCAGCCCTTGGATCCGGATCAAGGATTTGTCCCATCTTTTGGAGCCAGCGGGATCCAGTTTGGATTCGTCCCTTTCCAGCTTTTCCGAGGGCGTTGTCCAAACATTCCCTGAGCTCTGCCACCACCTGGATGGTTTTTCTGGTGGCCTCATGAGTTGGTGGCCTTGGAGGGACCTTCACATCCTGATCCAACATTTCCCATCCCCATCCAACATTTCCCATCCCCATCCCGCCTTTCCCATCCCCATCCCCAAGGGCCTTTCCCATCCCCATCCAACATTTCTTATTCCTATCCAACATTTCCCATCCCAATCTGGCCCTTCCCAACCCCGTCCGGCCCTTCCCAACCCCGTCCCACGTTTCCCATCCCTGTCCTCATCCAGCCTTTCCCATCCCCATCCCACCTTTCCCATCCCCATCCAGCCTTTCCTATTCCTATCCAACATTTCCCATCTCCATCCAGCCCTTCCCATCCCCATCCCCATCCCGCCCTTCCCATCCCCTGGGGACAGCCTGGCCCTGTCCCACTGGGCTGGAGCCACCTCCAAGGGTGAGGGACATCAGCTCCAGAACAATCCATAAAAAACCTGGGATCCTCCAGGATCATCCCGCTGCTGCTCCTGCCCAGGACATCCCAAAATATTTCTGGGATCATTTTCCAAACTTTCCTTGGGCTCCATCCCCAGCCAGAGCCAGGCAGGAGAGACGAAGGTTCGGAATTGTCCCAGTTCATCTCCAGGAGAACCTTTGGAAGTCCCTCCCATCCCAAACATTCCAGGAATTTTTTCCTGCGGCCGCAAAAAATCTGGGATCCTCCAGGATCATCCCACTGCTGCTCCTGCCCAGGACATCCCAAAATATTTCTGGGAGCGTTTTCCAAACATTCCTTGGGCGCCGTCACCACCCGGAGAGACCAAATCCCTTATCCCAGGGAATCCTCCCATTGTATCCCATTCCCGACATTCCATCGGGGCTGGCAGGGATTTGGGAATATTTATCCCACCCTTCTATCCCATTCCCGACACTCCATTAATTTGGGAATATTTATCCCACCGTTCTATCCCATTCCTAACATTATCCCGTTCCTGACTTTCCACTGGAACCAGCAGGGATTTGGGAATATTTATCCCACCCTTCTATCCCATTCCCGACACTCCATTAATTTGGGAATATTTATCCCACCATTCTATCCCATTCCTAACATTATCCCATTCCTGACTTTCCATTGGAACCAGCAGGGATTTGGGAATATTTATCCCACCCTTCTATCCCATTCCCGACATTCCATTGATTTTGGAATGTTTATCCCACCGTTCTAGCCTATTGCCAATATTCCATCCAACTCAGGGATTTGGGAATATTTATCCCACCATTCTATCCCATTCCCAACATTCCATTGATTTGGGAATATTTATCCCACTGTTCTATCCTATTCCAAATATTCCATTGGAACCTGCAGGGATTTGGGAATATTTATCCCACTGTTCTATCCCATTCCCAACATTCCCTCAAACTCCAGGATTTGGGNTATTCCAAATATTCCATTGGAACCTGCAGGGATTTGGGAATATTTATCCCGCTGTCCCCGCCCACTCCCAACATTCCCTCAAACTCCAGGATTTGGGAAAATTTATCCCACCATTCTATCCCATTCCCAACATTCCCTCAAACTCCAGGATTTGGGAAAATTTATCCCACCGTTCTATCCCATTCCCAACATTCCATCCAACTCAGGGATTCAGGAATATTTATCCCACCTTTCTATCCAATTCCCAAGATTCAATTGATTTGGGAATATTTATCCCACGGTTCTGTCCCATTCCTGACTTTCCATCCAACTCCGGGATTTGGGAATATTTGCAGGAAATGCGGCACATTCCCGTGGAATGGGATTTTCCAGAATTCCCAGCTTCCCTTTACCCCCCTGCACCTTTGGATCCTTCCCTAATCCTCCAAAACATTGGCACAGAAATTCCCAAATCCCAAAATTCCAGAGCTGGAATGCCCCGATCACCACCACAACAAATCCAACAGGGCAAAAATCCCACGGGAACAATTCCCGAACAATTCCAGAGGAATCTCCCGGCAGCCAAACGGAGCAAAAATTCCCTTTTACCTTGGGATCGGTCGGGATCCGGATCCGTGGGAATGGGAAGAAAATTCCCGACGCCTCTCCTGCTCTTCCTGACTCAGTTCTAAAGAGAAGGAAGTGAAATTCTTGGAATTCACCCTCCTTTCTCCCACAACATTCCTGGTCGGCATGGAAACCTCCGGCAGGCAGCCAAGCCTGGAACATTCCATCACCTGAATCCGACTCGGGAACGGCTCGGAGAGGATTTAAAGGGAAACGGCCCAAAAATTCCCGTTATTCCCGACTTTTCCTCCTGGGAAAGCTGGTGTGGAACAATGGAGCTTCCGGAATTTTCCCACCAAGAATTCCTGGCCATGATTTCTGCAGGGAGAATTCCCGATCCTAAAGATGGAGGGGGAAAATTCCTCATTTTCCAGGGATTTCCTTGCGGCCAAAGGGATTTTAGATGGATTTTCTGGGATTTTCCAGGATTTTCCCAGCTCCCAGCCCCTGTTCCCTCCCAGCTGGGACGAACTGGGATCCTGGAAATCTCGGAACATCCAGAAAAACAGGGAAGCACTCGGATCTTGGATTTGCTGCTCCAGGGGAAAAACAAGGAAAGCAGAAAAAGCATGGAGGTGATTCCTGCAAAAATCTTGGAAGCGATTCCTGCAAAAATCTTGGAAGCGATTCCTGCAAAAATCTTGGAAGCGATTCCTGCAAAAATCTTGGAAGCGATTCCTGGAAGTTTGGGAAGGGATGGATGGAGATGATCCCACATTCCGCAGGAAAAGAGGCCTCAAATCCCAAATTCCCACTCGGGAATATGGGAATGGCAAAGGGATCTTCCTCTGGAAACGGCTCCAGGGAATTCTGGAAGATTTTCCCACCATTCCAATTTAAAAAAAAAAACTGGAATAAGGAGGAAGATTTTCCCACCATTCCGATTTAAAAAGTGGGATGAGGAAGAAGATTCTCTCATCATTCCAGTAAAAAATCTGGGATGAGGAAGATGATTTTCCCAACATTCCAAAAAAAAAAAAAAAGAAGCAGGATGAGGAAGATTTTCCCATCAGTTCAGTAAAAAATCTGGGATGAAGAGGAAGATTTTCCCAACATTCC
>WAAE01020595.1:0-23703 GCA_013400495.1 Nicator chloris
TCACCTGCATCCTAGAATTATTTTGTTTCTGCCTAAAGTTTGTTTTCTTTTCAGCCCATTCCTGCAAGGTACTAGTAGGAAGGCAGTAAAGTTTGCATTTTGGAGAAGGGCTACTCTGTTGTTTCTTCAGGGTCAGCAGAATGCAGCACGGCTTTTGGATTGAACTCTCTGCTTATTTGTTTAATAAAATACTGCACTTCAGTTTTCTAAATGTTTGTTTAAACATCCAATGTCTCATATGAACTATTCTTTGACAAAACCCATGAAAACCATCTTGCTGTGTCCCACAGCAGCACACAGTGAGTTGACTGTATTGATATATATTCCATTGTTTTAGAGCTCTGCAGTCAGCTTAAATCCATACAGGGACTGCTGGTCCTCCACCACCTGAGTTCTGCTCTTCTTCCTATACCCTGAGACAGTAGCTGGGTTTTAAAGCACCGAACACAAATTGCAAGAGTTCCTTTTGAACAGTGGGAAAGAAACAATCCCCTATTAAATTCCAGTCTGTTCCTGCTGGCGAGTGCCTTTTTGTGCTCTCCTCTCCTCCCTTTTGCCTACTTTGTGCTCCCATCTGAATTTGCACACAGCTTTTGTCTCTTCCAGGAGTCACTGAAGCAGAGACTTTTCAGAGTTCCAATCAGCTCATATTGTGGCAAGTTATCTCCCACTGCAGCCTGAAACAGGAGATTTCTAGCCCTGCCTGAGTGGCTAAATTGACCATAGACTATTTTTTATTCCATACCTAACTCCATTTAAAATCTCTGCTATAAAGAAGGCAATCACTGAACACGAAGTTTCAGCAGTGTACACACCATGACAACTACAATAATGCCTACAGTATCTTGGATCCTTTAACTAGTGTGTTTTGTTTTGTTTTGTTTTTTCTATAGTAGCATAATAGTTGAAGAGGAAGATAGTGGAATGAAGAATTATGCATTGCCATAACATTTTCATTTGTCCTGCAACACAGTGCCTCTGTAATGGTTTCTCTCATAATTTTCCTAACATTGAATTCTTCTGTTGCTTGCTTATTTGACATTGTATTTCATGGGTGTGCACTGACCCTTCAATATGTGGACATGAGGTAGAAATAACACCAGTATTGTGGGAGGTGTGGATTTAGGGCAAATAATTGCTGTAGCAAAACAGAAATGCATGTGATGTTTTTACACTTTCTTCAGCACACAAAAGGCACAAGAGATTCTTGAAAATTCCTAGAGGTGGTGCTTCCAAAATTTTTGATAGGAAACAGTGGAGCCCCTGTTCATAGTAAGGTATTCAGGATGACTAAAAGACTTGTTTATTTGAAAGCTGAGCTGATAAATCTTACATTCTCCTCCCCTGCTAGGTTCTTTTTTACTTTCTAAACACGTGAGATGTTTAAAAAAATCCAGGCTCAGAAACAGAAGTCATAACTCAATTATTTCTACATCTATGGATCCTACTACCTCTGTTCATAGTGGGATATGACATGACCCTGCAGGATAGCATCTTTTATGCCAAGTGTACAGTAGGATATACCTCCCATTCTCTGCTCAGCAATGTTTCTTTGCCAAAATGAAACATATTAATCTTTCCTATCAACTGAGTGCAAAAAGTTTTTTATGTTCCTTTACAGGAGTACAGTAGTCTTTCTTTTCTGGGTAAGTTCCCAGAGAATGCCTTCTTGGTCTGTTTAAGAACCAGCTCTCTTCTTCCCAGTACGCTCCAGGACTTGCTTGTGCAATAACTACACAACTGTAATAACTTGTAATAACTCATTATTACTTTAACATTGCCAAGAAACAATGCCTCCTTTGCACTACAGGCTGCTTTTGCACTTCTCAGGACAGGGAAATGTCTCTTTGAAGTTCACTAGGGCCCCAAGCATGTAAGGTTTAGGCATATTCACAAGATCTTATCTCTCAGCAATGTACCCCAGCTCAGCTGAGCTATCACAAACAATCAAATGAGTACTCTTAAGATCTTTTATTGATTTTCAAGCTAACTCATTTTACCTGAGATTTGTGGCAGGCTTAAGCATGCTCATCCACTCAGTTATGGCCAGTTAGTCCAGCTGAGCCATCATCCTGTGTGTGCCTACATCCATTTAGCCTGANTTTTTTTTGTTTTTTTTTTTTTTTTTTTTTTTGTTCAGAGTGTTTAAGGATCAGTGTAAGGATGCTCAGATACTTTGACTCTGAGTGCAGCACAGATGTCTAAGACAGGCAATGTTTGCAGCACTTCCTTTCCATGCTGTATTTGAGACCGAATATGCAAAAACAACTCGGATACGTATGAAGAACAGTTACCATCAGGATATGTGCTTGCCCATTTAGTCTCTGTTTCCCAGAGAAAGATATTCAATCTTGGGTGTTTGACTTGCCTTTTGAACTAGTCTGATACATTATTGGAGCATCACTGAGTCCAATTAGTGCTTCAACTGACCTCATTTGAATTAATGCAATTACTTTAGGGATTACTTTTGTCCGTGTAGTTATTTATAGCTTTCAGGTCTTATGTAGAAAACCTCTGCACTCTAAGAAACAAGCCACCAAGCAAACAAATTTGCTAAGTATATTAAAAAGTTGCTTTCCCTTCCCTAGGGATAAATGGAGAATTGCAGGCAAGGATAAGTCATTGAATAACCAGTCACTCACCAGCTATCATACAATGATGATGAGTGTAACACTTCTCATTCAGAATACAGAGGAAAGGTACCATATTCACAGAGATATGGGAACTACTGGCAAATGCCACATTTTTAAGTGGTGTATGCACATTTCCTATTGTAAATATTGCATCCAAATGTGGAAGAGCATAGAGAGCTGTTTGAACACATGGAGTATATTTTAACACTTTCAGCCATTCAGAGATAGATGACTTACCAGATACATCTTTTTCTCATGAAAAAAAATAAATAAATAAAACAAACAGAACCGATATTTATACCAGAAGTTACAGCACTGAATTGGTACGTGGAAGGGTTTATTTGTCAACTTCCATGTATCCTATTATTTTAAAAAGCAAAGAAATTCCTTCAGGATACAGAGGTAGAGATCCATCCAGTCTGGTTCATAAACATGCAGCTCAGATGCTGATGACTGACAATTGAGTCTGTGTCTCAGATCATGTTCAAATTAAAAAAAAAAANTCTCCTCCCCTGCTAGGTTCTTTTTTACTTTCTAAACATGTGAGATGTTTAAAAAAATCCAGGCTCAGAAACAGAAGTCATAACTCAATTATTTCTACATCTATGGATCCTACTACCTCTGTTCATAGTGGGATATGACATGACCCTGCAGGATAGCAGCTTTTTTGCCAAGTGTACAGTAGGATATACCTCCCATTCTCTGCTCAGCAATGTTTCTTTGCCAAAATGAAACATATTAATCTTTCTTATCAAACTTTCTGATCATGCAAAAGAGTTTTACAAATCAGATGTATGTTCCTTGAGGATGTCTTTCCTTGAACATTATATGCCAACATTCAATGTATGAATACAATTAGTAATATTTTAAGAATTTGTGGGTTTCCCCCAGTCATAAATAAAGCATTGACTAGAAATATTACCCTGCCTACAGGAATCTACTACCCATGGAATCTGCAACTGAAAATCTGATGGTTTAAGTTTGTACCTGCATTTCACTGTCTAACACCCTCAGTACTATTGGGAACCAACCAGCTCTTTGCTGTAGATCTTACATGTCAACACTGCCTCCTCTCAGGGTGGCAGTGGAGGGCCTTTACTACAGCAATCAGACCTCATGCTTCAGTAACTCTTCACTTGCATGTTCATCCTTTAGGACAGCTACATCTGATGCAAATATTTATTTCCTTTCTTTCAGGAGTTTCCTGTTGCTTTGATTCAATAGAAAGAAATAGCAAGAAAAATGGTCTAGAAGACCAGAAGACCTTTAAGCACTGATTTCTTGTTCAGTATAGCATGAGAAAATCAGTAATGTGTTAGTTCATTTCTTACTCAGCTAGCCAGCCAGCCGTGCATCCAGCCATCCTTTTCTTTTCCAACAAAGATCAGTCAATGGTTTGATGGTGTTTTTTGCATCAAGAACTTGGCCCAGAGTACAAATGTTTGCCCCTATACACAGCACACAATCCTTCATTTGTAGCCCATGACTCAAATAATGCAAGAGTTCTGCCTTAAAGAAAAACNGTGTTTGACTTGCCTTTTGAACTAGTCTGATACATTATTGGAGCATCACTGAGTCCAATTAGTGCTTCAACTGACCTCATTTGAATTAATGCAATTACTTTAGGGATTACTTTTGTCCGTGTAGTTATTTATAGCTTTCAGGTCTTATGTAGAAAACCTCTGCACTCTAAGAAACAAGCCACCAAGCAAACAAATTTGCTAAGTATATTAAAAAGTTGCTTTCCCTTCCCTAGGGATAAATGGAGAATTGCAGGCAAGGATAAGTCATTGAATAACCAGTCACTCACCAGCTATCATACAATGATGATGAGTGTAACACTTCTCATTCAGAATACAGAGGAAAGGTACCATATTCACAGAGATATGGGAACTACTGGCAAATGCCACATTTTTAAGTGGTGTATGCACATTTCCTATTGTAAATATTGCATCTAAATGTGGAAGAGCATAGAGAGCTGTTTGAACACATGGAGTATATTTTAACACTTTCAGCCATTCAGAGATAGATGACTTACCAGATACATCTTTTTCTCATGAAAAAAAATAAATAAATAAAACAAACAGAACCGATATTTATACCAGAAGTTACAGCACTGAATTGGTACGTGGAAGGGTTTATTTGTCAACTTCCATGTATCCTATTATTTTAAAAAGCAAAGAAATTCCTTCAGGATACAGAGGTAGAGATCCATCCAGTCTGGTTCATAAACATGCAGCTCAGATGCTGATGACTGACAATTGAGTCTGTGTCTCAGATCATGTTCAAATTAAAAAAAAAAAACAAAAACCAAACACTTTCTAGGTGAATTCTTTAACTTATTTGTCAGATGGAGAGTGGATGAACACATCTTCCTTACAGCTCTTTCTATCATACCAGCTCATAATGATGGTGTGAGGAAATCTTCAGAGCACTGTGTTCTGTGGAACATGATATCTGGCAAGTCTTTTGCCAGGGTTAAAGTAGCAATAACTTAATCTCGCCAAAATTTTAGTGATTATATTTAGACACATTTGCAGGAATTTAGGCAACCAGGTTGCATCATGCAGTGGAACCACTGTGCTCCACAGCATGGACTTGAGTCTCATCCCATGAATATCCCAGCTGGGGAATCTGCTGGAACATCTAAAGTTTCCCTGATGATCTGAGAGGTATTTTCTCTGCAAGGAGCCAGATGTTGGAGACGTAAATGAAAGAAGCAGACCCAGATGCCCTCCTGATGTTTCCAGGATGCCAAGTCAGATTTAGAAAGCATTCACAGGTTTTACAAGATAGACCTAGTCCATGCTGTCAGGGAGAAAAAAGAACTCAGGAACTTGCTCTTGCTGGCTAAGTTCCTTTACCATGTAGGGAGCCCTCAGCAGTGACCCAATATGAGTTTATCCAGTCACATCAGAGAAGTCTCAGGAGCAAATAAAATAGATGGAATTATTGAAATACCTACCTTGCACCAGAGTTTCTGTGGGTAGTGCCTTTCTGTTATGTCTTCCTAGTTCATTCCAGGTATTTTAGCTCAGCTCAAATCTTTTTATCTAATAGATGGTTAAAAATCAACTCTAAATATAGTGTAGTGTAACTGTGTAATGATGTGTTTATGTTCAGCTAGGGGAAAAAAAGTAAGTGAAAAGAGTAACAGTTAACAGTGTCACCTCCTGTTGTGCCCAAACTGTGAGATGCAGAAACTGGAGACAGCCTGCATAAAATTAACAAATAGCTGATCTGTAGAACCATATATTCAAACCTGTCTACAAAAGATCCTTCTCTCCTCTACATCAAGCTGCCTTACAATGAAATACGACAAAAATACTTTAATGATGAAAAGTAAATAGCTATAATTGTTTAATACAGGTAATTTAAAAGAAATTTTTACCATTAAAAATTCCTTTATTTTAACTATAATAAAGCTGTTAAATAATAGAAGCAAGAGCATTGATAAAGCTGCTTTGTTGCAGCTGTGTTAGAAAAAATTGACAGAAGGGTTGTCTAGTTCTAGTTTCTCCTTCTTTTTAAAAAAATTTAATTAGTTTATCATTACACAAGGTATCTCCGAGTTTATTTTCTCCCAATGTCTCCTGGAAACTGAAGCAACAGAAAACCAGAAATAGGTTCAAACCACAGACTTTGGATCTGGATTTCTGACACATGAAATCTCAATCTGGAGTTTTGATATAGACTTTGATACAGATAAAAAGGCATCTCCAAAACTGATCTTCAGTGCAGTGAGTTTTGTAACAGTGACAGCCCCATAACCGAGAAGCATCTCATTCTGGGGATTTTGTTTAGCATCTCTTTCTGCCTTTGTCTTTTCTTTCAAAACACTTTGTAAAGATGAGAATCTAGTGGGTAGTAGCCCAGAACCTGCCAATACTTAATAATGCCCTCTGCACTAGCAAGGAGTTACAGCTCATGGTCAAAGGGTGCCCTCCACAAAACATACTGTGATATTTTTAGGGGACATATGCTTGAAATTTTTAATATTTTTCTCATTTATGGATGAACATTCTTAAATGCTACTCACACCTTGTTCAGCCATTCCTATGCATAACACTATTGTCTTTTAAAAGTGTTCTTTGCCATGAAATGAGACAGTGGTGTCTTCTTCATAGTGTACTTGAACGGTTGAATCGAAGTAAAGGATCCCTTTTCCTGGAACAAAATGTCAGCAAACATCAGCTCTGTGGGGCATAGCTGAACTGCTCTGACACACAGCCTCATGCACTCTTTGTATCTCTGATCCCAACACCGACAAAAGGATTAAAGAAAATTTCATCCCAAACCGAGCAGACATCAGAGACCAAGGCCTGTCATTCATCTCACTGGCCAAATGATCTCTTTGAAAATCCGAAGGTCGTGAAGCTAGTTTGGGTCTTAAACTTGTTGAATAAAAAAAAAAAAGTCTTAAATTTATAACCTCCATATCAGGAATTCAGATATTTGTACCCATAACTCACTGTTTCTTACTTAGAAACAATCACTTGTCTGTCCTTCAGTCTGAAGACCTCCTTGTACTTCTTTGTGCATGGCAATAGATTTTTGACTTCTTTGAGAAGATAGGTGATGTGAAAGTCTTTTGACAATCAATCGATTTGACACCATAAACACTGGTGGGGTCAGGCAAAAAGAGAGTACTCGGCTTTCTCAACAAGTGCAAAAGTGATTCTAACGTAGCTGTTTCAAAATTTTTCCTTTTCACAAAATGAAGAAAATAAGTAACTAAATGAACTTCATTTAGGTCTATTACAAGAATCCTAAAATTCTTTATCTGAGTTGGAATTTTGCAGCAAATTCTTTGACATGCTGTGATGCTGCTGTGATGCTACTGTAATCAACACAGAAAAGTTACTAACAAACCAAGAATTTTCACCACAGGTAATAAATACAGCATTTTGCGAAGAAAATACCCTCATCATTCATTTCAAAGATCTGGTGACCCTGCTCTGAAGTTTTCATTTATACTCAGTAATCTAATTTTTCCTTCACATTCCCACACGTTGCTTTGACTATGCTTTACCTAAGAATGACAATGTACTGGAAGTCAAAATCCTTTTCCAGAAAAGTTTCTAATCCAGCTTGACAATGCAGGAGTTTTGAGAATGGCAGATAAACTTCTAATAGAGGCCAGCAGTTAGATTTGTTTAATGGATAACTGCATTTTGGAAGGATTAATCGTCAATAAAAGCATCCCTATCCCTGGAAAACTTAGGATAGACCTCTTTTATTTTTTAATTCTCTGCTACTAAAACTGAGCAGAAGATGTCATATCATTACAGACCAGAGAATACAACCTCTGAAAGGTTTAATTTGTGCTGGAGTTGCACAGTTCAGAAGCTGAATTTGACACATCTCATGTATTGTGGACTGGATCGTTTTGGTGCATTGCCAGTGTGAATAAATCTTTGTGCTGGTTCAGAGGAGATATTTGGCTAATGCACAAAAAGAAGGGCAGTGGGGGAAGGAGTTGGCAGTGTCTGCAAACACCCCAGAATCTGCAGTGGCTGCTGCAACACAGTGACATGTCAAATGAGGGTATCAGAGAGCAGGTGTCCATGTTTTGTGTGCACTTTCCTGACAGAACATCTCTCTTGCCGGGGATTTGATTTTCTAGGATTAAGCTTTCTCTTCAATTAAGACAGTAATAGTATTTCAACAGTGCACTATAAAAGGTTTCAACCAATCTTCTTGAATTATTGTAGAGTCAGATAAAAAGCCTGAAGTAGCTGCAACAAAAGCATTGTTTTCTATAGTGCACCTCAGTAACCTCCTAAGCCCATATTCTATAAAATAAAATTTAGCTAATAGAGTTCTTGACCTTGCAGCTACAATTCTAATTGAGTAAAATTAGTCAGTGAGCTCTTATTTTTCTAACACAGCATTGCCCGTGTGGTGGCTGCTCATCTCATCACCTAGCCATGTTGATTTACTCAAAACTTGTTTTAATATACTCTGCAGCACCTAGAACAAGAAACACACACACTGTATATCCGTCATTTCCATCTTGATGAGGAGAAAACAAAGGGATAATTATAAACTGCATCTCATATTGTTACTCTTACACTCGACATGTGCATCTTTTATTTTTTTTTTCCACAATAAAGTGATTCTGCTGTGGAGATAGCACCAGGTGCATGGGGGTGACCTCACACACACACCAAATCGGGAGCTGACATCCATCACACTTTGAAATTTTGGATTTCATCATTTCCTGATCTTTCTAAAGGGATCACAGCACCTGGCCCTCACAGCTGTAGTTCATTTAGAAAGCAATTTAAAAACCGAGAAAAAAGCAAATGACATCTTGCTGCCTCAGCCTTGTCATTAAGTATAGCAGAATGGCCTTCATTTATGAGACACATGGCTAAGAATTAATATCTTTCAGTGCTTTCTCAAGTTGAGATTACAAAGGGTTTGAAAGACCACTAAATAATTAGTACTATGACTGAGGCAAGCAAAAAAAAAAAAAAAACCAAAAAAAAAACCACCAAACAAAAAACAACAAACCCAAAAACCCTTCTCTTCTTCATTATGGATATTGAGAATCACACTGACTTCAACACGTTCCAAATGCAGTGGCCTTTGAGCATTTTGTCCTCACTCTACAGTAAACCTTCAGCTTCTATTTCCTCCCCTTTTCATCCTCTTTAGTACTGGAAGCTGTGTACATATATGGATGCCTTCTCTGTACAATTAAATGCCTTTTAGCACACAAATTGTTTCTCTGCATCTGCAGAGGCTTGACTTCAGCACTGAAGTTAAAGCATTTTAAAGTTTTGCACAGTACGATCCCTTTTCCTTCACTGTGCTGTTACGTTGTGTTTTCTTTCTTACATTTTTTCCTTTTTTTTTTTTTTTTTCCTAATTTATCATTTTATGGCTGACTTTAATGCTTGTGGAATGAATGGCTAATGACACTGGCTAGAGCCAGCCAGCATGCGGGCAGGTGCTGTGCGAGCTCTCCGCACGCAGCTCTGCCAAGGCATCGCAGCCCCGCAGCATCCTGCCACGCCGCCCGCCTCCCTCCTCCCGTGCCCCGCGGCTCTCCCCCGGCACAGCCCTGCCCACGCCACCCCGCCAGACTGCAGAGGGGCTTTCCGAAACAGACTTCAGAAGGTTTTGTTCTTCTTAAGATTTCAGTCTTCCGAGTTTTAAAAGCCCCTGGTCTTGGATATGTGCCTGTCCTGTCTGTGCAGCGCGAACCTGGGGAAATCATACCTGTTTGTCGTTCTGCCATGAGTCTTCATGAGGAGCTCACATCTGTACTGCCCAAAGTTTCCTCCTATCCCTTCCTTTTGGTTAAACTCATTATTTTCTGAAAGTTTTTCTAGAACAACAGAGCTTGTATACAGGGTAAGTACAGGTGTTCAACCCTTTCAGGCAGTGTAGCTGGAGTTACAAGTGTCGTCTGATAAGAAACCCAGTTGTTAATATTTATATCATAGAATTAATGACATAAGAAAATTCATATTTGTCCTGTCAATTTTCAGCATCCTTGGACAAATTTGAAAGGATTTCACATGTAATTGCAATTTAAATAATGAATAATAACTTATTTTTTGTATTGTATTAACTCAGTGCACAACTAGCTGCACTAGTGTTTAGATGGCTCCTATTTCAGTTTAGGGAAGTGCAAATTGACGTTTTGGTCTTCCAAAGTTACCTCTGAATCTTTCCCTCGAAGAAAGCTTTCAAGCTTTGCACTAAAGAGAATGTCAGGATCCAAAGGTTGGGTCCTTCTCAATGGACAGTCAGACACCAGGTTTGCTGGTAGGGGCTGGATCCTGGGACTGTGTGTGAACATGTGTGTGGGCTTAATAGCTCAGTCCTGAGTCTCAGCCTCGTAGCAATGATACCTAAATGGACTCTTATTTAGTGCTTTGCTACTCTCAATAATACTTACTCTCAATTATTACTTACTCTCAATTAATATCAAACAAAACAATTTTAGCTGTAGATTTTAAAAAATTTTCACTGCAAGGTAAACATTTCAGGCCTAGGAGAAAGCCCAATGAAATAAATTAACCCTTCTGTGGATTTAAAAAGGATTTGCACCATTCCCTTTCCAGTACCACTGTTCCCTTTCCATTACCACCCTCTATTCCCTCACCTCTAAGAAAATCATCTTCCCGAAAGGTTATGCTGTGTTTTAGTGAAAATACTCATTGTCTCCAGGACTCTGTTAATCAGAAATGCATGTTCCTCTGGGCCTTTCTGGGCTACCCTGCCTTCACATGTGGCTTCAGACAGCAGCAGGACACATCTTCTCTCCTGCCAAACAGTATTTCTGTCTTCTGTACCAGCTCATTCCCCAAAACGCCACACCCAGCTCTTCCCTCTGAGAGTCATATCCAACTGACTCTGCATGCAGAGCTTTCACTAGTAAATAATCTCAGGGAGCCAAATGATGTGTTCTGGAGGGGGTAGTGCTCTCAGAGGCTATTGGCAGTCGTTCAGATGACAACCAGCTGCAAAGAGCTTTAAGAACAGTGTTATACACATACACACACACACAAAGAAAATAAAAAAAAGGGAAAATTGTTGACTGAAGACATATTGCACTTGATCAAATAGTGAGGAACCTGCTGTCAAGAAAATAGATGTTTGGGAAATAAAAAAAAAAAAAGCCACCAAAAAATCCAATTCCAAAACCAAAACAAAAAAAAAAACCCCAAACAAAACCCCAAACAAACAAAAAATACTTTGTCCATTTCACTGGCTTGTAGATCAGCCTTCAATTCAGCCTTCAATTGCTGAGAACAGACAATGGTGATTTCTATTTGATTAGCCCGAGTTCACTTTTGTTTTTCCTATTGCCTTTTGATTTTACTACAAGAGCATTATTTCCTGTAGTTTTGTGAGTAGGAAGCTCTGTAGGAGCAGAGTAACTCCTGAGCACTCCTCATGAGCACATTTTACTCCCTGTAAAAGGTATTGACAGAAATAGCAGCAGAAAGCCTGCATGTTCTGACTGTATGCACTACCTAGACCGTGCCCTTCCAGTCTTTCACAGAACAAACTTTGACAAAGACATATGGAGTGCTAATAATTTTTGTTTAAGTTGCATTGCACATAACGGGTTCCCAAGTCCCTAGGAGAGTAGACACTAAAGTGTTTCTGTTTCCCCTTGAAAGGGATGGAGTTGAAAGATAAATACAGCTGTATAATCTCTGTGGGGGAAAGTTGGTTCCTATTATGGGGAAAAGCCAAATATTCATCAGTGTTTCCAGAAAACAATCCACAACTATTTTTGCAAAGACAAGAGTTTAAAATCTATGTAGAGAAACATCCAAAGAAAAGAAAGAAAAAGCCCTCAACAACTAAATACTAAATGTGTGTAAGATTTATTTCTGTTTTGTCAGATACATCTCTACAATTATGAGAACACCTCTGTCATTTTCTGAGGCATACTATCTTTTCTTTTCCATGTTCTAATCTCCCATAACAAGAAGTAGTTTTTCTCTACTGAATATTCAGTTTATTTTTCTGCGTTCTTGATGTGGACTCATTTTCTCAGCAATCATTTGTGCATTCTATGAGCTCTATAGGGGAATGGCACTTAATATGGGAATCTAAAAGGTAGACAACAGGCTTAATTTCAACATAAAGTCACATCAGAGCCATGAAAGACTAGAATTGTCTATTGGGACTGCTGTGCCCTGACGGTAGACAAAGACCGGCAAACTCCTGCAGATGACTACAGTCACCTTCCTGACTCTGACATACAACCAAGTTACCACAGTCCCAGCAAACAAAAGCCAAGCTGCAGCACTTGTACAGGCTTTCAGAGCCTGCAAGTGCAGTGGAATTGGAGTTTCTTTATCCTGCAGTCAGTGAGAGCTGCTTTAAAACATTGCGTTACCCTTGCCGTGGACAGCAGATAACGCACACAGTGATGCCTGTGGCTGTTCAACTCCATGGCTGCACAAACACAGCCCCAAGCTGATCTGTGCCTGCAGGCACTGATGTAATGCAGCCACTGATGATGTCAACAGCATGTTGTTGCACACATGGGCACACTTGCTCTCAGTACTGTGAGCAAAGGAGGAAAAGGGTGGAAAGATCATTCTTCATCAAAAGAATTTTGCGAATGTCATCAGATGAAAACAGAGACATTTACTCAAATTTTTATGAATCTGTACATTATCTGTACATTATTCATTCTGGGGAATGAATATCAAACTGTCATTTCCAAAACCACTATGATTAATTATGTCTTAAAGGCCTTTAATAATATTAACTACACTCAAAGTATTTTAAATTCATAACTGGGTACACAGGTCAGTGTCCCAGCACAAAGAACTAACCTACTTCAGTGCTGTGAATTACAAAACTCAATCCTGAAAGTCTTTTTCTGCAAACCAGAAACTTCTTAAATCCCTACCAGAGAAAAGAGTTTATGGAATTCATATACATATACATATATATTTCTAAATGTATATATACACACTGAGAACATACATTGATGTTCTTTCTGACTGTTGTGTTTTGTGCAGTCCTGCCTTTAAAACATGGCAAGGCTTTATGCTTTCGTCTCTGTACGTTTTCCATTTGGTATCCCAGATTTACTGTGTTCCAAGAGTTAAACTATACAATAGTTAGAAGTTAATTTGCTTTCCTGCCCCCAAAAAACAAACAAGAGAAGAAGGAATTTAACCTCATATCCTCATTCTGAAATTAGCTCTATTGTCAAAAGATGACAGCTGTATCCTGATTTTAAGAATTTCATGTTGGAATTAAGCAGCATTTTTGAAACCATTGTGTTACTTCAAACAGATCCATAATGGTCCCTCAGCAAACCATTTTCAGAAGACTTGTGTAAGTAAGATAAAAAGACACCATTTCTGAAGAGATGCTTTTATGGGCTAGGTCAGAGTGCTCATTCCATGTTGTTCATTCCCAGTCGAATTTCCTAATAGCCTATCTCCTCAGCTAACAGATGCCCAGCCTCATGTCGGAACCAGATCGAGCCACCACTGAGATGATATCCAGCTCCTTTCTTATTGAGCCGTTTCCCTAGCAGATGGTGCAATGCTGCAGGCACACTCCTTCCTGTTAATTACCAGCCTTCGCTACAGATGGAAATGTCAGTCAGCCTCACAGGTCCTGGTTCCTGCCATTGCCTCAGTCCATAGCCCTCTACCTAGGCAAGATGCTGCCAACACACACCATGTGTTTTGTGACTGCTGACTAGGCAGGCAACAAAAAACAACTTAGTTCATGAATATTCATGGCGGAATGTTTAGAGTTCTGTTCATCTGCAATGCTTATAGATCCGCTTAAAGGAGATTGCACTTTCCGAGGAGCCCTGTGCCCCTTGTTTTACTATGGTGTGGGCAGATGAGTTATCAAAGTGTGTTGCTATAGTAACATATAAAGGGCTATTAAATGCCTGTCGTTTGGAGACTCCTATAGGCACATCAGTTTCTGGCTGCCATTTTTTTTCCATACCTTAAGTGCCCCTTAATTATTCTTGTCCTGCAATAATAGACCAGTAGTCACCAGGCTGAACTGATTATCTAATAACTGTTGCTTTTCATTAAAGCCTGATTACCTCATTATACATAACCAATATGAATTCCTTGATCTTTCCTGCTATCCAAGCACTGTAAATTCAGACAAATGAAATCCTGTGTAACCTTTATAAATTCATTAGACACGTTTATTTTAATGGCCATAGAAAGACTGCTAGTTATAAAAAATATATTTTTGGACAGATTTTTGAATAAAGTTTGAGTTAGATTAGGAAAACATCTACCATGTTTGTTTTGGTTTTTTTTTCTTTTTCTTTCTGTCCTCTTTTTCTTTTTATTTTCCTTCTTTTTTTGTCTGAAGGTAATTCATTCTCTTGTGAGAATCTGTGCAAGTGTAATGTGTAGTTATTAAAATAGCAATATGACTCAGAATGTGCCAATAATATTCTTCAGTTTTTGACTCATGACTGTTCATGAAGTGAGAGTTTAGATGTTCCAAATCAGAAAAGCAGGCATCTAGTTTATCTTAAAAACACAGTTTTCAAGAAAAGGAGAGTTGTATTCCATTTCCAGTATGCAGAATGAGCAACATGTACGGGAGTAGGGGATGTTTAAACAACAGCATTTTAAATCCACTCTGGGCTTATTGTTATCGGTCTTCTAATGCTTCAGCAACAGAGCAGAGCACCCAGAAATACCTGAGAGAGACACGTGCTGTTTCTTTGAAAGAACTGTGAGGCCTCACTAATAAATGGTTCTAATAAATCAATCAAGTATACTTTTCAAGCATTGCTACTTTCCTGCACATTTATCTCCATACAAGGGGTGTCAGTGACTGCTGAATTTTCTCTTTCTTGCTTTGTTTATAATGTTCTACTGGCATGGACTGCATTTGCATCATTTTAACTGCTAAGGGATCATGGTTTTCAAGAATCTGAGGTCCTTTCTACAACACTAGAGAGCACAATAGCTGTCATGTTTCTTATTTGGGTTTCTTTTTCACAGAAATATATTCTGATTTATCTTTATTACAGTGAATCTGAAAAAACAATGTAAGGTATTTCCAAGGTTTATTTCAATTTCTAGGTCCTACAACATTGTAGTATTTAAACAATAAATAATTAAACATAATGTCATAGTCTATTAATTTTTCAAGTATATTTAAGTTTATCCTTCCAAGATGAAACTACAAAATCTATATTATTACCAGATTTCTGTTAGGTGCACAGGGAAGCTGAAATTGCAAAACTTCTAGCATTCAAAAAGGATACAAAAAGGCTGGAAAAGTTTGGTGATTTTCTTATGTGCTTGTAAACCTGCACCTTGACTTTGTAAAGTATTATTTGAATCAATATGTAAGCTACATACACATTTAACTCTCTACCCTGTAAAACAATTATTGTTCTTCAAAAACAACCACAATGTGAGAGGACATGATGTTCCAGCTGCCAAAGCTTAGGTCTAATGAGAGGCAACTATATATCTATTTAAGCTTATGAACTCATTCAAAATATATAGTCATAATAGATAGTCTTATATCCTACACAATCTTGATAATATTGTATAATGAGTTACAAAGGAACCTTATAGTTCCATGCCCAACACGTGGCTGGCTGTTCATACAGCTGCTGTGCAGCCAAATTTATTCTCCCAAATTACTTTTCTCAGCCTTTCTCATCTTGCGGTCTAGAAGTATTTATTTCTGATTACAGCTGCGTCTTTTTGTTTTCTTAAAAGTGCCAGGTATGGGTTGCTGAGAGTTAAACACTTGAAACATTAAGTGAAGCAACTGTACCCCAAACCTGCAGCAGCTCTGGTTGGATGTAGCTGCAAGGAAGGTGCACTCCAGAATGACTGTCTGGGAGCACCCCAGCTCCCTTCCAGTGCCTGAGCTCCACAGGGATCAGGGCACAGGGAGTAGGGTGGGTATTTTACTAAAGCCTGCTGCATGGGTAATATATTTGCAAGGAGTTTTGAAGCAGTATGCTAAGATAATTGAGGTTACAGTCTCAGAGAACCGTGGGGCCGTGGCAGCTCTGCTGCTGGTTTGTGGGTGGGATCTCCTCAGGGAAGCACAGTAGCCTCCTGATCTGCTGCATCCTCATCTTTCTGCCAGCACATGCGCTGCTAGGAGAGTGAAAATATTTTCCCACTGGTGATAAAACTCTGTGGAGAACAGCCTCCACAGTCACCAGGAAAAGCATTGTCCCTGCCATGAGCACTGAAAAACTATGCCAGTTTAACTGATCAAGTCAGTAACTTTCACAGCAATCCAGGGAACCCATTGCTGACTGTTTGGCCAGATTAACACAAGAGGTTTAAAAGCTAAATTAATACATTAATTCTAAAACAATATTGGTCTTATTTTTATTCTTTTAATCACTGCAGTAATCTGATTGATATAAGTGGGCGATCCAGAGAAATGAGTGTTCAGACATTGTTCCATAATATACATTGTTATTTCTTTATTACAGCAGAACCTGGGTTATAGTTTTCATAGTGTCTTTGGACCTGCACGTTCTGTTACTCCTTTCATGATTAAATTAAGATGGCAGTTGAGGAGGATGACAAAGTTCCTCTAGGGTAAAAAAGAAAGATTAAAAAAGGTAGATGGACAAAGTTAGACATGTGTGGGTGGGAATAACATCAGAACAATCTTTTTTTTTTTTTAATTAACAATGACACATTTCAAATGTTGTCTCATTTTTCAAGCCTTAAATAATTTATATTGTAACCACTGTTCAGTCACCTGCAACAGTGATATGCATTTTAGCTCAGGGGGAGCACACATGAAGGTACTTAGGGACTGTATGAATTAACCTCTCTCTCTTAACATGACCAAAAGGAAAATAAATCTTAATTATTTCATTTCTGATTATGTGAAAGAACACACAAGTGACGTGTTGCAACACATGTATAACCATTGCCATTCTATGACTACAACACTTATCCATCCTATATAGCACATTAAGCTTATACTGAAGAAGATACTGCAGAGTTCTTAGAAAAGAATTGAAGAGGAAACAGCAAATTATAACAATTCATACAGATAAATGATTGTACTTCCGTATTGAATCTACCTTACCATCCACACTTTGGATCCTTCACTGGTCATATGTCAAATAGCTGGGCTATATCAAACTGTCACAAACATTTTTTCAATTCTTTCAACTTTCTACAGCCCTCAGTGATTCCACCCTCACACAGCCCGTTTGATGGGCTTTGTGCTTCATGTTTGGCTTTGTTTGGCTGCATGTATTCACTACAAGTCTAAAGACCTTTTTATTTTTTGTTTAAATGTGCTCTATTCCATCATTTAAATGAAGTGGCTTGAGAATAAATGCATGCAACAGGAAGTGCAGACTTAAAAATGGAATCTATGAATATTCTGTGTGCAGCCCGGATTTTGCCTGCAAGGACTCTGCTCTTTTCATCAAAGCAGACCTGGAACAATTTTGTGATGAACTCTCAGGGAAACCAAAGGGAAAAATATTGAGTCTCTGAACTCTTGTTACATAGTAATACTTGTTAATCAAGGATACCTACTCTGTAGGAATTGAGTGATCTTACATTGCTCAAGGAGGATCACAGAGGAAACACAACTTGCATTATATGCCCAGTAATAAGTGGAAAATTGGTATGTGAACTGAAACAGAGAATCCTCTGTGGCCCGGACAAATGAGATCTTGTCAAATGCCCATGATCTCCTCAGTTAGCAACCTATCACCACAAATTCCATGCTGACACTTGAGTTTAAAACACTTTCCTAGCCAGGGTTCCTAAGCATCAGGGCTTAGGTGGAGGGATTAACCATATCCACCTAACCACAGATAAACAGAATCCCACTTCTTTATCACTTGTTATTTTTGGCTGCCTTTGCCAGCCTTTCTACTTATCCCATTCTCAGTGTAACTGCTGCCATGGCAGCATACAACCTTGCTTGTTCCCAGACGGAATGGCTAAAATGTAGATTCTTCTGAAGTCAGAAAGGACTTGTTCATTAGGTCAGCTGGTGGGAGTTAGTGGGCTAAGAAAAAAGTGAACAGATTTAGCATGTACCCAAGAGTGCTTATGTTGAGATTGTTTCCTTTCATTCTTCTGCAGCATGGTTAAGAACTCTTAAGTACTGTAATTACAGGTGTAGCATAGAGTTCATGGCCTTTTTATTTTACTTCTTCAAGAATCATTACAGGCAAGCAAGTCAAGCAAGACATTTCATACTGAATAGAAAACACAGCTTCCTTTTCCCAGTATTATAAATTTATATGAGCATAAATATGTGCATGTACATGTCTGTAATTACAATAATAAAACCAAAACCACACAACAAAAACAACAACAGTAAAGGAAAGTAACTTGCATTGGATTGATTTTTAAATTAATTAAATGTTAGGAAATGCCAAATATAAGAATATTTATCCCTAATTCTGTTTCTGACATATCTTTAAAATTGGGCAAGGTCATATTTTCATGGGAACTTTTAATACATTTACAAATTGGGGTAAATTAATATTATCTTGAGATCCCCTAATTCACAGGACTTGGACTTTGCAGCCTAAGAAATATCTTTAAGAATATTTTTGCATCTGTTTTGGTAGAGAAAAGGTAGCACTCAACACTGTTACATGCCAGAAAATCCTGATCAGCCACTGTGTCGCAGCGTGGGCTTTCACTGTCTTACATCTGTCCAGGAGATCAGTTCTCTGTCCCCAGGCAACAGGACTGCACAGAAAGTCAACCAAGGAAGAAATGGTCATCTTGCAGCTGTATGGTGGTTGCAAGACATGAAGATAAGTTTGTCTCACTCTCCTATAAATGATAACCAGCTATCCCATTCAGTGTTCCTAGAACAGCCCTGTTGGCTTCAGTTCCCAGGCTGCTTTTTTGGTACTGTCTTGTATAAGGTTCCCTGGAGTGTTCTAGGATGGCAGCCATTGATAACATTCTCCTGGAAAAGCTAAGGACATAGCCATGCTCAACACTATTCAGCTCAGCCAACCTGTGTGAAGTTTCACTGAGGAAAGGAAACGTACTGCTCTCACCTGCAGAGGTTTCACATGCCCAATTACAAAGCCTTAGGGTGGGAATATCAGAGTTTCTCAAAGCAAGGACCACAAGGAATCCTTTACATGATCTGAAGAGTGATATTTCCTGCCAGCTCCTTTCGTAATGATGAGTGAAAACTTCCTGTCTCCTGTCATCTCAAGCAAGCACAGCATGTAAACTCTTACAGAAGCTGATCAAAGTGTATAATAATTTTGTGGCAATAGCTGTAGCTGTGGTTTTAAAAAATTACAATTTTTGGATAAAGACTGTACTAATTTGGCTCAAGAATTGTTAAAAGGTATGCAGATACCTAGAAAAATAATGATGGAGATTAGTACATCTCTGGAGATGGACAGTGGGGGTCAAAGGATGAAAGGTCTAACACTGGAATTGCCTGGCATGCTCCAAGTCATTGTGATGGGAAAAAAGACTGTAGCTCTTCAGCCTGTTTAGCAGCTCCTTATAATAGTGTCTACCTGGTTCTTACTCATAAAATGGAAATATCAAACATGCTCACCTGTCTTGTCATATGTCTGAAAGCCTGTGACCTTTTTCTTTGTTCTTGGAGTCCCCTTTTATTTTGTGAAGAACATTCACAATCTTAGTTTCTTAAATGGATTTCCATAATTTCTTTTGCTGTTTTAGCACTTTTCCCCAGGGATCATTTTTTCCTCCAAACTACTGTAGAACTGAGACTGCAATATCTGGTTTTTGTGATTTTATATTTAGTTTTCCTACTACCATTTACTGTGAAACCATTTTCTTATGCCTTTCACATTTAGCTTAAGGTTTTTTTTCCTAGTATGTCCCAGAAAGTAAATCCTTCCCGCTCAGCATAGGTATTGAGTGAATGAAAGAACAAGGTTTTTCTGTTTTAACCTTTTCTATCAGTTCTGGAGAGAATCAGCACAGTTTTGGTTAATGCAATAGCCCACCAGGACATGTAAAGTACTTTCTAAATTGTTGCAAACTAATTCAGAAATCAGGATTTACAGGAACTTTTAAAAATACAATTGAAACAATTCTTCAGGATCTTAGAATGTGAAAACAGAGGGGGGAAAGGCATAGTTAGGACTATAGTGTTCCTCAAGCAGGACACCAGCAGTTTGGTTTTTACTTCTCATTCCATCACAGACTTTCAGTGAAACCGTGTGTCGGAGATTCATTTTTCATGCTTCATCTTCTCACTGCAAAATAGGAATAATATGTCCTTTTGAAAATACTTTCTCTTGTGCATGTTGAATGTAAATTATTTGGGGACAGGATGGTGGGGTTGTGATTCACACCACTTAACTTCAGTCATCTGCAGTGGTGATGTGTACACCAGAGGCAAGGTTTGTCAGTGGAGAGGGAGGGAGGGAACTTTGGGAAGTTACGGGTTCATTGTTATAGAAACCTCTGTTAGGAATGAGTCACTTCATAAATACATATTTATACTATACATATTGACCACTTTAAATATCTATTTTTAGGTGGAGCTAAGTCCCAAACAGGAGTCTGTGTAAAATACAGTGGAGCATATATGTGACTTTATTTAATTCCTATTCTGAACAGATGTATGACTTATATTTGAATCTTCTTCAAGCAATGAGGTTTCCTCAAGAGGATGATTCATGGAAACATCTTGTCACAAAGGTTTTGATCTTTTCTTCTTTCTTTTTTTTTTTTTAATCTTTTTTAAACTGCAGGAGAAAATGACTGATTATGGCTGTTAAAGTGCTTTGTCTGCTTGTGGTTAATTAGCAGGTGTCATTTCCCTGAAGTAGTGTGAATTATTCTAATGTAGGGGCAAAGCTTGAAAATAATGAAGTTATTCAACTTGTTTACACACAGCAGCAGACAAACTAACTTTGCCTAATTATGATTCTACTTTTACAGAGTTGGGTTGAGAGTTCAGTCCTAATGTTTACTGGATTGTTTTCTGCTTTGAACAAAATGTGGAGAATGTGCACATACCTTTTTTAAACTAAAAGAAAAAAATTCCAAAATAGATAAACAGAGAAAGATGATTATAAGAATTAAAAAGGCAGGAGAGAAAAATAATAATTCTATTAATACAACTCTACTAATAAAATTGTACATACAGAATAATCATTTGCCATGTTTTGAAGGTAGTTCTTTTAAACGAATAAAACTTTTATCGTCCAAATGTATTTGCAATTATCTTTTTGAACACTGCATAATAGAAAAACATTTATTTGTACCATAACTATGCATTTCTTCTGAACTATCCTCTAAAATATATGAAAAATAGCTTTTGTTTAAATGACAAGAAGATAGTTCAGAAACTTTCCAATCTCCTTCCTCAAAGTCAGAAACTCTTAAGCTCATCTATCTATCTATCTATCTATCTATCTATCTATCTATCTATCTATCTATCTATCTATCTATCTATCTATCTATCCATCTATCTAATAACTTTTCTTTTTAATTAATACCAAGGATTCAGTAACTGACAGTTTCTCAGATCCTGCTTCTCAGGGCTGTGTCCTCTTGAATTGACAACCCCAATCCCACTCCCCTCTTCCCTTTACGCATTCATTTCTTCCTTTTCCATTTCATGTGCTCCTTTTTAAATGAATAAAATTATCTCCTGTAACAAATGAAGAGTTATACAGCTCCCTGCATATTTTGCCCAGCATATTGTTTTTTGTACTAACATTCACCTCAGAGGTGAAAGGCTGTAATACAGGTGTTGCAGTAATCTTTATTGTTCTAGAAGGTGGCCTGTTTTTAAATGGGCCATGAGGAATTAGGTGTACATTGATAAATGCAGTCAGATATGTTTTTTTTAAACTTATTTCCGGAGCTTGACAAAGGTCTGATATAGATCAGGTTTGGTTCTTTCAATCTTTTTCCTTTATTATACATAGAATAAACGTTACTTAGAGAGCACACATTCTGTGTTAGCATGTTTACTGCTCTGTCCCCTTGCTGATTTTAGTAACAGATGGGGAGCTCGCCATGAAGCTTTTACCCTTCCTCTAATACGTCCCTCGAAGATACAGCTCCTGTGCTTGTGATCACAAGTTAATGTCTGTTGATTGCTGCTTCCTTAGGGCACCTTAACTCTTCAAGAAAGAGAAGGTCTCCTGTTTCTTCTGTGAGGACTGAGCTCTGTCCCAGCACAGAGGACAAGACTGCCCTGTGTCAGAAGAGGTCTCTGTCCAAACAGACAAGACACTGAGTGGGTGTGACTCTTGGAGGCAACATAATAAGGTAGTGTGAAAGGAAAACAAACACCAAATGGTGGAATTAATCTCAGTTGACTTTAGATGACTACATCTGAACAAGTTGCCCAAAGTTCATTTACAGTTAATAGACAGAAATAAGCAGACACTAGCTGACTTATATTAGACTTCTACTTTTATATTGCATGCAACAGGCCTGGATAAACTTTTGGGAGTCTTTTCTTTAAAAATGCACCTTTCCTTCCCTATCTAGAATTTCTTTTGCCATGCAAGTTATTCTTATAAACTTACAAATTATAAATCCATCAATAATCTCACAAACAAGCTACCTACTGAAGTTAGAGTAACCAAACTGATCTGGCCAATATCTTACTGAATCTACTCTGATCATTTCCCTTTTCCATCTCCTGCTCCATTTCTAGCAAGCAGGAATTAGAAAGCATGCTGGCCACATAAATGAAAAACAGGTTCAGCAGAATTTTTGTAAACATTTTTTAAACAACCAAATCTTTGCCTTCAAAATATCGGCAGAATTAGAAAGAGTTTTCTTTACAAGGAACTAAAAAATGCACATTTGGAATCAGCTTCTTAATAAACTAAACACCAAATTAATTTCACAAGAGGGTCTTTCTGTGTAAAGCTGCCTCTTTCGCTGTGGTGCTGGTGATAAGTATTCTTTTAACATGGAAATTACCACTGTGGAACTGCCAGTATGCGATCTCAGATCACTCTTTTGGCTTTGAAATTCAAACCTAATAGAAATCCTGCCAAGTTATTCAATGCTACAATCCAAGAAAACTTAGCCCCGTGTTAAGCAATTGCTAATCAAGAGCTATCCCTCGACACCTGAATGGGTGGATTCCACAAAGAAAAGAAAGGAGAGGTGTCTTTGCAACTTTGCTCAGTTTTCTGCCCAGCTGCAGCAATTTTGTTCTATAAGCAGTCAAAAAAGAATAAAGTGAAGAAAGCAGCTGTATGGGATTATAGGCACATTTGCAAGATGCTCCATGTGTGGAGTTTTTTCCCCCCTTTAAGTGCAGTGTGAGTGCAGTGTGACTAATTATACCAGAGAGGAAAGCAGAAGCTCTCTAGTTAAAGTATTTGGGTAATCATGTTTACTGCAGGGAAAGTACGCCTGCATTAAATAAGTCAAAACATGGTGCGTAAAATGTGGAATGACTTTGTAGGCACTGCAATAGAGAGGGAGATGTAGAAATAAGACTCATTTGTCCAACTAGAAGCACTACCAAAAAAGATAAACCATCTGCTTCAACTAACTCAGCTCCACTTGAAAAATGCTAATTGAACAAAAGGAGGTTTAAACTTATTAAAAAAAAAAAAAAAAAA
>WAAE01020595.1:23715-113644 GCA_013400495.1 Nicator chloris
AAAAAAAAAAAAAAAAAAAAAAAAAAAAAAAGGAAAAAAGCCAACCAAACAAAAACAAACCAAAAAACTCTAAAAAACTTGTCAGCCAGCATGTTGCTAAGTGATTCAACAAAAATGATGCTACCCACAATTTGGTGAAGAGGTGAAAAGGATTGATTCTTCCCCTTCCATGTCCAAATTTGGATTTCTTTGGATTTCTTCTCTTATATCACAGACCAAACACTTAGTCAGGAATTCAGTCTTCTTTAGTTACTTGCTGTCTTTCAAATCCATCTTAAAATACTCCTTTGCTGTGATGCCTGCCAGAGACTGGCAGTGGTTCAGGAGCCCGATGTGCCGAGATCACCCTCTCCCCTGGTGACCAAATGTGGTTTCCCTGTGCTCTGCCTCTGCCTGCTTGTCTGAATCCACCTGCTAGTTTTTCTCAGTTAGATTGGTAGCTGCTCAAAAATGTTTTCCACTAGCTGCTAGAAAGGCAGAAAAAACAAAAGGGCAATAACCACATTTGGGGTTTGTTTGGAAGCACATATAGAGCATGTCACTGAAGAAACACTTGGCTGCAGGTTTAAATCGAAGTCTGCTCATTTAGTCCTGCAATCAAGAATACTGAAAGAGGCAGAAAAACAACTCCTAGTCTTGTTAGTTTTTGACATATCTTTGAGTAGCAGAGAAATTGTGAGTGAAAAGGTTGGGGCAATATTTAAAAGGGCAAATGAAATGACCTGGATAAGCATAAGCTAGCTGGCCTGAATCTAATTCTGGGCTAAATAATGAAAACATATGTGGATAGAATTGAGCAAGAATTAATTCATAGTTATACAGTATTATGATTTTACTTCAATGTATTTTTATGGAAGGGAATATATGAGAACAAAAGGGATTTCATTATTTGATGGAGATTATAGTTTGGTTGATACAGACAACCAGATAAATGCAATATTTAATCCCTAATATATTTGGATCTCTGACTTAAATTTCTGGTATAAAAAAAAGGTATATGTTAGGTATATTGGAAACCAAGACACCAGGAGACACAGATGATTTGATGTCATGAACAAATTAGAGGATGTTTTTTACCATGGAAAACAAAACAAAGCTTACGAACAAATATTTATCAATTCCTGGGCTTCATCTTATCTATAGGACTATAAGGCAACAGTAGGAGGTTTCAGAAAAGTCTGCAGAGGGTTCATTCAAGAATTTAGTCTCTTTCATTTATCAGAAGGGATGAAAGATGATCTGCTCTGCTCTGGGCTGATGCAGCCTCATCTCGAGTCCTGTGTGCAGTTTTGGGCACTAAAGTATAAGGAAAACATTAAGCTATGAGAGAATGTCCAAAGGAGAGCTACAAGGAGGGAGAAGAGCCCTGAGGGGAAGCCGTGTGAGGAGTGGCTGAGGTCACTTGGTCTGTTCAGCCTGGAGGGGACTGAGGGGAGACCTCACTGCAGTTCCAGCTTCCTGTAAGGGGGAGAGGAGGGGCAGGCACGGATCTCTGCTCTGTGGGGACAGTGACAGGACCTGAGGGAATGGCCTGAAGTTGTGTCAGGGGAGGTTTAGGTTGGATATTAGGAAAAGGTTCTTCACCCAGAGGGTGTTTGGGCACTGGAACACTGGAACTGGCACTTCTCAGGGAAGTGGTCACAGCAGCAGCAGCCTGACAGAACCCAAAAATCACTTGGACAATGCTCTTGGACACATGGATGCTTGGGGGGTCCTGTGCAGGAATAAGAGTTGGACTCGATGATCCTTAAGCAGGTCCTTTCTAACTTGGAGTATTCTGTGATTCTGTAATAATCGTAATTATTTTTTCATTATTTTTAAGTGCCAGGTATTCTTTAAATTTGAAAATCCACTATTATTTAGAGAAAAAAAGCAGAACAAAACACAGTAACTAGAACTTCCCATCAGACAATTTCCAGATTGAAATCACATACAAATCAATAGGGGAAGAAAAAAAACATAAAAATAAAAGACCAAAGGAAGAATTGACCATAGGTCAATATCCTGAAATCTAAACTACCTGGAAGTTATATTTTAATAATTTGTTTTTCCATGTGGGTAAACAGGGGAAATTTCACCATTTGATTAAGGCATAATTCAAGACATAATACAAATCTGAGCTTTAAACCATCAAAAATATAAATTAGTTCAATGTTACTTTCACTAAAAATGAGGATTTAGATACTAGATTTGTATGTCCTACAATCCCAATTTTAGATACAGGTTTGCAAGAAATTTTGTTTCTTGTCTGATAGCAAGGCATTGCAAGTCATATTTATTTTGGTAAAAATGTGCGTAAACATCTCCCATCAGCAAGGATTAACATGTCAAAACCAGAAAAAGAAACATTTCAGAAAAAAATTTCAGAATAATATTTCATATTGGTCATATAAGAAACAAAATAAAACAAAAAAGGAGAAAATATTAGTTTCCTTTATTAGCAGAATAAATCTCTTTTGACTATAACCACGTTCAAGCTTTTAAGGTTATTTTGATATACTTACAAAGTGGTAAAAAGAAAAATCTTTATTTTTCATTCATTTAGTTCTTGAACTTCTCACTCTTCACACAAACATATCAGATTTTAATTGAGATCTAGGCCTTACAAAACAGAAAATCTTACTGCAATGGTTTTCACAGGCTGAAGATCATAACCCTGAGCAGCTGTAGACAATAAATAACCTATGCATGATATTTAGGGAAAAAATCAGTGATTAATTTTCAGCCACAATCAACATTTTACATCTGGTTATGTTCCCAAGTATACCTTTCTGTTTTAAAATAAATCCTTTATCCATAATACTATCTTATTTTCTTTTTTCTCCTACAGAAGAAAGCTTAATTTCCAAAAATGTATGTGCATACGTGTTAAAATACAATATTAACATTCTAGATATATGCTCAAATTCACCAGATTGCACACTAATATCTCCTGTGGCTTATTTGGACAATGCATTTGGACAATGGACTCTTGCAAAATGTTAAGAAAAATATTAGCATTTATGTCCAGATCTCAGCAAAAGCAGTTGGTCTCCAGCCCTGCAGCACACTCACAACAAAAAACATTAAGTTTCACATATTTATAGCCTGGAATATATTCTCAAAGAACCCGTTTGTTAAACCTTTCTCATATGTTTTTGCTGACCTTACTCTTTGTGGTGTGATTATAAGGAAAAGAGGCCAGCTGAGGATGGAGAGAGGCAATAAAAGTTCTTTCAAATCCATACTGAAAAATGCCATGATGGGCTTCTGGAGCCATAATGCCCAAACTCCACTACCCCAAATTATGAGCACATTGTTATAATAGTCTATCAGTACATGAGAAAAATACACAGCTGGAAAAAACTCTCTGATGACATTTGGCCCACAGATATGCATGGAAAGTCAAGGCAAAGAACAATGCCAAGGTTCTTAACCATACTCGCTATGTCCGAAATGAGAAAGCAGGAACATACATATATAAAAGGATTAGCTTCCTTGCAATCTAGTTCTCAGCTAGGAATATGGTTTTTCTCAGGCATTCAACCAGGAACACAATGCAAAATGACTCCTCCAGCATGGAGACAGAATTTTGAGGTTTCACAGTGCAAAAATACACTCTGTTTCATGTTGAAAACACACTGTGCAGAAAAACCATGTAATTCTGTAGTGCAGAGAATTGAAATCTGAAGCCCAATAGGAATTGTGACTTGGTTCCAAGAAAGCATGGGTGGGAAGAGGAAGGCATTACTGAACTGCATATCTGCCTAAACAATGCAATAAGAATAACATTCTTCTGATTTCTGCAGTGCTGTTAACATAAATTTCTTGTTTTCTCTTTTTTTGTTGTTCACTCAGTAAGATTCTGTTACAGTTTATGTTTAAAATGTATGTTACTGCACTGATAAAACATAATCAGAAGATTGGCTGGGTGAAAAAAAAAAAACACTGTCTGGTTCACAAGAAGATTGCACAGAAATTGACACGAAGTTTAACTGGGACGATTTTTCTTAAAACCGATGCTATCTACGTGGTGTTGATCAGACACTGTGCTTCTTATCTAGTTGTCCATCAAGAATGTCTTCTTACTGTAAATTATTTTTTAACAACTGTTTTCAAGCTGCATCTGGAGAAACCAGACTCACATCTCATGTGGAAGAAACCCAAATGAGAGAAGACACACCTCTGCACTTGGCAGTTCTAGCTTCAGATTTCTGCTGCAACAGACTCAAAGCCGAAATATGAGCCTACACCTGGCATATACTGAGTCCTGTAATCACTTAATTTACTGGTTCCTTCCTTCTCCCTTGTTTCTAATTTCCTTCTTCTATTTAATCAGTTATGAAAACTACTTCCTAAAAGACAGAAAATAGGCTAAATTTTAACACACTTACCTGTGAGGCTTATCACAAAGTAAGCAAAGTTGGGCCACTGGGATATTCTTTATGAGATAAGGGATGTTAAAAAAAAAACCAAAGAGATGGCTGTATAAATAGCTTTGAATCATAAGCAGAGCAATTCACCTTGTACAGTATGTAGATGTGTTGCTAACAGATTATTTTGGCAACACTGAGAGGATTAAAAAAGGAAAAACCTATCACTAATTTTGTCCAGATGATTTCATATTTATTTTATACAGGTTCATTTATATAGTCAAAACCCAAAGAGGATTACAGTTGCAAAAGTCAACTTCACAGCACACGGAATGGACAGGAATCATTTGATGTACAGCTGTTTGATAATTTACTCTTCTTGCTTACTTCCTTACCCTTGTCCTTTTTACCTCCTTATTTTAATCATGTTGTTCATCTTTTTTCTGAGGGAACAAGCTATAATAATACAATATTTTTTTCCACAAAATATTCTCAAGCAAGGTGAGCAAGGTGGCATTCACATGCCCTGAGTCTCAGATTGCTGTTACAATCACTAGAGAGAAACAAGCATCCCCAGTAAGTTTCATCCCAAGGTTAGAGACAGAGATGCACTGTGTTCATCAACTAAAGCAGGTGCTGATATAATGACTAACTTAAGATTAGACACCCAGATGCTCAGAGCTCTAAAGTAAGGTGAGATTAATCTAATTGACACTGTCCACCCTTAAAGGGCTACCTTTAAATGACTTCCCTAGGCCTGCAAAATTCCGCTGATTCACCCCAAGACTTTCTTTTTCTATTCCAAGCTTCTAACTGTGGTGATGGCCATAGCAGGCCCTCCTGTTGCATCAGTTCACCTCTGGTGTCAGGTCTGCTTTCAGCACTGACTGGGGCAGAGTCCTCCCAGAAAACAAGTGTGTGATCATGTAGCCACAGGTGGGAAGAAAGCCCAGGGTGAAGCAGCAAGGAAGAATTCCTCTCACCTGTGCTTCAGCACACACCGTCAGCACATCTGCTTATGTGTGTGCTTCCCTAATGCTCCTCTACAAAGCCAGCTGAAAAGAAAGAAATGCCTTTGTGGGACACTATTTTGACTTTTCTGTGAGTCAGCAGCTGTTGGAGAACTTTATATCTACTGCAGAGATTTCTTCTAAGTGCAAAAACTGTGGTAGTTGAGAATGCATCAACTTACACTTTGTGGGTCTGCCCTTGTACTCTCCTCCAGGCAATTATTGCTGAGGAGACAGGATATTGAGTTAGGTGGTCTGACCCAGCACAGTCAGCCTGATGGATTTACCATTACTAGCAGCAGATTTATATGGAAATTGCTGGCAGCAGGGAAGTGATAAGGCTCAAGAGTCTCTGGATTTCTGCAGGCCTGAAGGGAGTAATGCTGATGCACACAGAGCTACCACCAACTGCTCCCTCTCTTCTGTCCCTCTGCCCAAACTCCTTGCTCCAGCATTAGCCTGCAACCTCACCCAGTCTCAGTTTCCCTCTGCTGCAGCCAATCGCTGCTTCCACCACAAGTTTTCCATCCAAGCTCCAGCACCAGCATGGCAATGCCAGTAATGAGTTCCCAGGCCCAAAATCAGTCTTCACCCTACCATTCTTGTTCTCCTAGTTGTAGCTCCAGCACCCTGAGGCCATGGCTGTTTCCTTACTGCTTTTACCAGACTGTTCCCACACCAGCAGGAGAGCAGCATTTACACGAAAAAACCCAACCGAAAGCAGTCCTGTGTTCTTTCCTGATGTACAGCAAGTCCTGTTACAGATGTTTCTTATGTGTGGGGTTGTCAAGATGTGTGGGTGACTGGAGCATAGACAGTGTCCATGGAGTCCTACAGTCCAAGATCTCTCCAGTGGCAGCCTATGAACTTACTGTGTATAGTGGGATTTGCACACCACCCTCTTATTATATCTCCAATCAGAAGAGCTAATTGTTACAATGTTTCTTCAAACAAAGTCTACCATCAGAATTTACCCTTTTTTTAAAAAAAATTTAATATACTTAAGAAAAAGATGAAGATCCAAACCTCAAAGCTGTGGTTACACTAGGGTTCCATTACAGGGATATTTTTCAAATGTATAGCTATTTAAAACACAGAAATTGTCACAGATCTTAAATTACTTCTTTTTCCCCAATCCCTGCCTTCAGTATTTCCACTTCAAGTTTATGTGAATTTGATTGACAAGCCTTTAGCATAACTTTTTTTTCATGGTAAAAACTATTTCTTTTTATCAAGTTCTAAAAAATAGGTACATACTTTGATGAGACGTTTTCAAAATTTTTGGTCTTAAGGAGACCCTCCATATTAGAAATTTCAGCCTAAATGATTCAATCTTTGCAAATCATTAAACAACCCAAACCACAGTCAGAAAATCATACATTTCAGGCTCTCTTAACAGGCAATGTCACCAGCCACTACTATAATTTTGTGAGATAGGATTTTGAAGCTGAGATTTTCCCTAAAACCACTGTCATGAATAATCACGTCTGAGAAGAGGAAATGGAAATCACAATGGTTTCCTTGCTGGAACTGATTAATTCACAATAATTTATGCTTTACCCTTGATTTCATCCAGTGATATCAGTCCTCCATCAGTCCTATCCACCACAGCTTGAAAAACCCTGTTTCAAGTGAATCCCATTCAAACCCAAATGGCAAGGCCAGGTGCTCTCCTTAAGAGCAGTAGCTTTAGAATTCCCAACTTCTCCTTTCAGAAACCCTACACAAAACAGACCAATTATTGTTGTTGTTATTATCATTCAAAAAAACAGTTCTGAGAAATACTTTAAATAACAGAGGAAAGCAAAAATGCTAATCCTCTTACATAACACAAATCCCAGATGGCCTTGTGTGGAGGGGAGGAAGATGCCATAATAGCAGCCACCATTATCAACTGAGCTTGGTGACAGATGTTAAAATGATGCAAGTGCTTGTGCTCACTCACAGAACTTCAGTTAGGTTTTTCTTGTCATATTTCTCACAGAAATAATCACAAATTAATAAAAAATCGTGCAAACAAACACTAATCCTCACTGCAAGTGTGCAACTCATTCTGAATAATACCTCAAGTAAAGCTGTTACAGTCTCCCCATTTACTGTTCTCCTTAACTAGAGAAAACTGCCACAGTAGCACTAGCATGCTGTGGCATCTCAATTCCTAATCTAGAAAATATTCAAATAATAGCGCCGATTGTTAGTGATATCTATACTTGTGCCATCACCTAACACATCACAGACTGCTTTCACATCATTGTAAAAACAGCTTTCTTTCTCTCTTTCTCTCTAAATTGTTTCAAATTTATGGCTGGTCTCTGTGACATAAAGAGTGCACAGCTGCCCATTTCCCCAAGAATTTTGTCACAGGGATGACCTTATAGTTAAGGATGACAGGGCTGCAGTTGGTTGCAGAAGGTTGAGGAGGTACTCATCTGCCAGGAGACAACATTTACTTTAAAATACATCCTGAGATCCTGTACAGAAATGCTCACTTAACAAATCTACAGTGCAAGAACAGAAGCACTTCCATGAAATAATTTCTTTCTCCAGTTTCACTGGCCTGTGTTCAGAGTGGGTGAAGAACCAGTTTTGCTCAACCCTTGTCAGCTCTCAAAGTAACATCACCACAAACCAGGCACCAAACAGAGACAAGCATAACATGTTGTACATGATGTTACAAACAAATTCGGGGACAATCTGATGTCAGCACAAGAAGCCTCCTTATCTACCTCTCTTGGACCTTCTCCTGCTCTCATAATTATTAAACCACTGTTTCCTGTCCTTTTTCCAGGGATTCATGAGAATGACAGAAATTTGCACTGTTGCACTTCCTCAGACACAGGTGCTGCTGTAAAACAGCACTTGCTGCAGGTCAGTCTGTCCCAGAGCGCCGGAGAAGCTGTCGCCCCACAAGGCAGTGAGGGTCAGCAGCTGCCCCAGGAAAACTAGGAACCATTTCACAGCTATCCTGCCTCTTGGAAATATCTGTTCAGTGTGTTACTCCATACCCACTTCATCTTTGTCAATGCAGAGTGAAATGCAGAGTGCTAAATCATCTGCACCAGGGACAAAGAAACCCTAATCATCAGTGGAGGCTGAACCCTCTTATTCTTTGCTCTTTCCTACAGCAACTATGAATATCAAGGGATTCCAGTCTTCCAGTTATGGTATAGGTCTGCATCCACCCACATGCAGAGAACGATTTATTAAAATATGTGGCCGGGAATCATATTTGTGCCAGTGGAGAAAACATCTGAGAAAGCAGTCTCACTAGTTCATGATTCTTGGCTTGGAGAAATGAGCTGCTCTTTAATTGAAATCAGTCTCTCACCTTCCCATTCCTTTGTCTGCACATTGCAATAATCATGAATCAAAATCTCCCAAGCACCAAGGCAGAAGGATAACTTACGGACAGACCAACAAACTTATTCAGGTAAGGCATGCAGACTGACACTTTTTTGTGGCTCTTTCCTGTCTCCTACCCTACATCTCTTCTGGTTTCTGCAAATAAACTCAGGGCAGTACACCTGTTGGGAAGGGATTCCTTCAGGGCCTCAGCAGGATGGTGGCAACAGGCTCCTTTATCTAACACCACTGAGGTGCTATTCAGCCACGAGGGCAACTTTAAGAAGAAAGATGATAATCAGAAAGGAAACAGTGAGGTCCTCCTTATTATTCTGAAAAAGGCTTATATTCAGCTTTACTTCAGCTTCCCTTGTGGAGCAATAATTTATTCAAACTACAGTTTAAATGTCTCCTCAAAGAGTTAATTTATTAAAAAGATCATGAAAGAAAATGCACATTTATACAGAAATTATAGAGAAGTCTCTTGTCTTTATCAAGTCTCAAGTGTATTTACACTTAAAAGCTTCCCCCCACCCCCCTTTGCCAGATAGAAACAATAGTGCAGGTGCATTGCCCTTCAGTGAACAATGTATTTATCCTGGGAGGCAGGAAGTTGGTTTCACACCTGTTTCTTCTTTTTATTTGTTCTTGGCCTGGCTAATTTGCCGAATGTCATGATTGGTACAGCTGAGGCTGTCAGATAGAATTGCCACTTTGTAGCATGACGGCCTAATTCTGGCAGTTCAGATTTTACAATGATTTGCCTTTTGTTCTTTCTTTCAGTAGTGGTCTGTTTTCTGTACTGCACACAAACTGAATCTGATCAGTAGTAACAGAAAATGTAAGAATAAAATAGGCTGCTTTATTAGATGACTGTCCCTTTTGTATATTATATTAAATTAAATATATTATATTAAATATATTTTTATTCTATTATCTTTTATTTATTAGTTCAAAAGACAATGAGGGTTAAATCTCTGATAGGATAAAAATGTGTCATGCCATGGGCTGAAATAAATATGATTTTGCAGGAATTCATGACCTAGGCTTGGAATCTTTTTTTTGTCAGAATTCAAGGACTACTAAAAATTGAGAGGTACTCTGTTGTCTCGTGAATATTAAAGAAGTAGCAAGATGTGGCAGAAATTTTGTACTCACGTATTCATTTAGGTTTTCACTTTATGATCAGTGCTTTATTTTTTTAATCTAAATCTAAGCGGGCACTTTCAGGAACAGAATTATCTTGTTGAAGACATTTCAACTGTAGCTGAGCCAGGAAGTTTTTTCCATGGGTAAGTCAGCTCAACATAAGAAAGAAAAATTTATGTAGTTAATGCATAAATTTATGCAGTTACTTTTTCTTTGATTTAAACTTTTTAGGAGTGATACAACTCTTCAACAAGGACACCACTTCCCAGGCTTCTTTGTTAAACTCTGTGCTGTGGACCTTTGAGAACTTCCACTGTGTCCCAACATGCACATGTTTCACAGAGCATGAGCCACCCGCAGGCACAGCACCCACCCCACAACTCTTCCAGAATTCACCACCCTGGACTCATTCACAACACCTGCACCAATGTACCACCTGCACCAGTAAGCACTCATTCTAATCTTGTGGTAGCAAAAACCGATTAGCTAAATCTTGGTAGGATGAGGATGAAGAGAGAGGAAGGCAGACTGTGTCATGGCAGGACCACCAAGATCCAGCCTTTTCTCATAGATTACAATGCTGTCACCAGAATGAGTGTGAGAGACTTCTCAGCACCTACATAGTACAGAAGCATGTTTTAAACACTGCAGGACATTGGTACAAAGATCAAGCTATCTTTTTTAAACTTGTATGGGACACATGTCATGAGTACTCACACGTGAAACCACATCTTCCCACAGACAGATACGCACAGACAGAGGGCTGCTGATTTCAGGCTCAAAAGGCCACCTAGGCAGCCCTTTGTGAGGAAAAGGTGACAGACGTAAAGAAGCAGCAGACTCTTTTCTGGACCTTTCCTTCAGAGGATCATTATCTTCACTAATACATCTATATCAGACATTTAAAGAGATAGGGCTTTACAATTCCAAGTTAGCAAATCTTTTATTGCTTTCATTATCAAAGACCTTCTGAAAGACTGTTCTCCATCTGCTTCAACCTTGACAAGATTTATGAGAAACTCAGGTATCACTGCCATGTTCCATAAGAATACCATATCCAGCCACTCCATGACTATCAAAAGAACAGACTTCCCCTGCTATCTTCATTGGATCTATCTGGGTTTATAATAATCATACAGTGATGTTCCCTCATTGTAGGCCAGTTGCATACGTTGTCTTTACCAGTCATGCTCATATTGCCAATCTATTTCAAATATCTGGCACTGTCCTCCTTTTGTGGCTAACAAGGATCAACATAACTTCTTGTGTGAAGGAGAATACCAATATCTGTATCTCAAGCCAACCTAACAACCCAAACCAAGAATTTTTGCTTGTTGCTTATTCCCTTTTGACCATTTCACTCCTAGACAGTGTGCCCTAATATTCTCAGGTTCTGCCAGGCATTTGTCACAGTGCATTTGGTTGTCTTAGGATCTTTTTGGTGAGAATAGTTCATTGTTTGTGTGGAAAACATCATCCAGATGTTTGCTACATAATTGACATGAGGAGAAGGGAGCCATTATAAGCTATACAGCCTCCAAAAAGACCATACAAGCCAGAGGGTTCCTGCCCAGTCCAGCTGCAGGTTTGTGCATAGTCAATACTAACAGCTTTCTAGACCATCAAGGGGGTATGTATGTAAATATATACAGAAAGAGAGAGAGAGAAGATTCTCCATGTATTCCTCACCTATCCTTCCACAGCATGGCTTATGAGCAAGTAGCAGATTCTGGATTACTCTTGTTCCTGTTCTGTCCATATCCTTCTTACATTAGAAAGGTTTAGTATAGGCTTTCCCTCCATAATTTTTTTCCTCTGCAAACAATAGATTTTTTTTCCTCATTCATATAAATTGACATAATTTCTGGGTTGACCTATCACCTGACACTTAAAATACCTAACATGAATTTGTACTTAGTGTCTCCTTGTTTCTCCACAAACAGCAGCAAGGAAATAAAACTCAGAGGTCCTGTTCCCTTTGCCTCCCCTCTCTCTCCTCTACTTTCATAGAACCCAGTACATCATATATCAACCAAAGAAATATATACCAACACTCACAAATTGAGAATGCTAGAGAAATGAGAGAGAATACTTTCTAATGTTCTCTTAAATTTTTCTATTCCTGGTCAAGCATTCTTCACTCAGTGAACTACAGCTCTTCTCCTGGAAGAAGGCAGTGAAAAACAGCATCAATAGTGGGTGAAAATCTTTCCTCCCCAAAGGAATAGTAAGCAGTCCCCTGGCACTTATGCCTAGTGAAAAGTAAACTAATTTTTTCTACCTGACCCAGTCAAGAGAGCTGAAAAGTGCTAACAAATGCAAAACTTTCTTGTTATCATCCAAAGAAAAAAATATGTTAAAGTTGTCAAGTAATTACACTGTTTGCTGTTTGTACAGGTGAAATGTATTGGCCCCACAGAGAGAAGCTGCTGGGCACAGGGAGATCTCAGGTCAGCAGTTTGCGCTGGCAATTTCCCAGCTGCACCCACCTCTTCTCAAAGGACAAGCATACAGACCAGTCTGTCCTACTGAAGGGAGTTCACAGGAGAACTCAGTCACAGTCTTAGCTAACCTCCTTTACTGGGGTCTTGTTAGCCACAGTCATAGTTTGAGTCTTTCAGAACAGATTAAGTGCACACAGAAGCCCTTTTAAGGGCTTTGAGACAGATTACTCAAAGGAAGATAGACATCTTACAAACAAACTAATAATAACACATCTCCATAAGAGAAGAGCAAGCAAGTGAATTTCCAAATTTTTGGCTGCGTTTCCATGTGCTTGAAGAAGAGTGTTCTCCATAGTCTGAAGAGACAAAAAGGAAGAGAAAAACACACAACAAAAAACCCCAAAACAACCTAGGAATCCCAGTGTGTCCCATATTAAAAAAACACAAAATCCCTTATTCCTTCTACCCATTCTTAGAAAAATAACCCAAACTGAAGAAAATGCTACAAATTTTCAGTTCCACCTGCAGGAATAACTTTCAGAAACTCTTTTGTCTGTCTACTCTGGCGGCAGACCAGCTGCGTGTGGGTACCTATTGATGGCATGGAGGGCACTGGGTTAATACTTCTGCTGTATCTTCAGCAGGTCTAACCTACTTTGCTTTGGACATTGCACAAAGCCCCTGGTGAACTGGCTCCCTCGATGGCCACCAGTGAAGAAATGCCTGCCACCCAGGCAGAGGAGCTGTGGCACAAGTGCAGTCATGAATATCGGACAAAGTCTTACCCAAAGAGTCATTCCCATCAAAGATCAGTGTTACCACTGGTGTGCCTCTCTCCCTGCCTAATGGGAGTCCTAAAACAAGATTGGGTATTCCTTATGGAATTGTTGTCTATCATTCTTCCCAGTTTTTTCTTTCATGATTTGGATTATGTTATCCCAGGACTTCCCAATGACAGACAGGCCCAGACAATGCAAAAATGTTTTTCTGCTGTCTGATCCATTGCTAGAGCATAGCAACAAGATGCTCCTGCACTGCCAGAACTGAAGATACTGGCTGCTGAAGTGCTTACTTTTTCTCAGAAGTAAGATTTTGGAAAATTGCAATGATAAAGCTTTTGTAGATGGTGATAAAAATGGAGAACCTCATAGAATTTCATTACAAAGCTTAGTCCATGAAAAAAATTGAATAAACTGAACCTGAAATACACTAATACTTTCATTATGTTCATATTAAATGGAAAAAATGAAGATAAGTGAATGTAAAAGACCATTCCAGAGATTCAAAGGTTGTTGAGAATTAAAATTATAAGAAAGATGGTGTATATCTCAATGTATATTTCTATGTATATCTCTATGTTGTATATCTCAAATTCTTGTTTACAAAGAACTGTCACCTGAACAATTCAGCAGAAGGCTGGATAGAAAAAAAGCTGCTTAAAAAGGAGTCCTGAGATTAAAACCTGTTGAGGTCACTTTTGCACATGGCTTGTCACAAGGAAATCTATAGACATAAAAATACTTTAAAATAATTTTATCTCAGAATTCAATTTTAAAGAATAAACTAAGATAGTTGAAGCAGATTATTTTGAAAAAACCAAGGTTAAGAATCTAATTAACTGAATACAAGAAGGGAGGATTCAAATTCTTCTGGAAGAGTCATTAATACTAATTTGAACTGGTGAAATTAAATCCTGTGATTCAGTCCCAAGGAAACAATTAACTGATTGCAAATTATTAAAAAAAAATTAAAGTCCAGGGATTAGTTTAAGATAATTCTTATATTCCATATGTATTAGTGGCATAAAAACACAATGGGTAAACACTTGTTTATTTAATGGAAAATAGTATTTAAAATCAGCAGATACAGTGAATTTAGGGCCAGAGGGGACTCTTGATCCTGCAAATTAACTTCTAAAAAGTAGGACAAAAAAATATAAAATTTCTGTTGTGAGAGAACTGCTCTTTGGCTGTGCATATTTTATTTAGAGATCTAGATAGTATTTAAATGTCCAAATTGTTCGTGTCAATAATTATTTTTTATTATCTCTGATTGCTTTCTTAAAGAAATAATAAATCAAGTTCTGAAAGGATCTGGTGACTTTGAACAGTTAAACAGTAAAAGATGCTACATCTTTTAGGGAACCAGGTTAAAGCCAAAAGGGTTTGGATAAAAAGTCCATGCATTTAAGTTTTTCATGCTAGATTTGAGTTTTTTCAGGCTACAAGTTTCCGTGTAGCTCAGTGCTAACAAGAGCTCAATGGGGCTTATGCATTTGGCTTTATCCTCCAGGACAGGCTGTAGCGCCGTGCAAGTTCATATTCTAAATTTGAAAATTAATTTCCACAGTTCTCTCTCCTGAAATTATAAAGACTTTCTGTCACTTGCCATAAAACAGTACAAAGAAACCCTTATCTTATCTTGTGACTATGTGTTATTGCTACTAACCATTTCAATTTCACAGCATCAGTTCAGTTTGCTGCCTCTGATTCCAGAAACCATTGAGCCATACTAAACAAGGACAAGAGAGCTTATCCTCAGGTTTCCCTTCATCTGTGTTTTTGCTCTTTTTCAGATACCAGAGTCCTAAGATCAGACTGACCACCCCTTTTTGACAAGTAGAGGTGTCTGTTCTCAAAGCCCTGTTTGACACCTTTTCCACGCAAAGTATTTCCTTGCATTGTCTTCCAAAGTACCTTAAAAGTTCTGGTGGGAATCTGTAGGCAAGATTCTCTTAGAAATAATAAAGATGTCTGCAAAGGGGAGGATTTAGATAGCTTTCTGATTCTTTTGGTGAAAGAGGAGTTTTTATTCAGTGCATTCTCTCTCTCCAGGAGAATTGAGATGGGACTACCTTTACTCCAATTGCACACAGTCTCTTTCTTGGGTAGGTTAGAGCCTAACTGCTGCAGACTGCACCTACACCCCTTGGATGTCCATGCATCACGTTTCTCTCCTTACTAAAGATTTGCAGATTTGATATGATTCTGGCCAAATGAAAGGCTCTACCTGTGGTAGATCTGTATATGTCAAGGCCAAGTTGAGATGTCTTGAAGGTGAGAGGCGTAAACAGTGATGTTCATAACAGAAGAATGGAGGATCAGATAAACAGCACATGTTCAATTGCTCACAAGGCTGTCACACAAAGCTGAAGATGACACATTACTTGTTTTGAATTCTCGGAGTCAGGAGCTCTCTTTCTGACTAAACCTAAGCTTCCTGTTCCTCATGCGTACTCCCTTTGTGAAATCTAGTCATAATACCCAAGAGGACAAAAGTTTTAGGGCTCAGAATACAGTATTTTTCTTTTTTTAATGAAATGTATAAAATCAGAATATGTTTTCTCACTTGTTGTCTGCTAATAATTGTTATTTAAATTCATTCAGCTTACATGTAAAGAAACATTACTTCGAAGTATTATGTTTACAAACTCCAGCTGGACTTGGAACATCATTGCATTCGTACCTTATCAAAATTTATGAGTGATTCAGAGTTCCAATGAGCCCCTTGGATAAAATCAAGGTGTTTGTTGATTAAGAGATGAGATTTTCTACTGCTTTCCACAGACTTCTGCAGATATAATTGAAAGGAACTTAGCAAGCAGTTCAGCTAATCTATTGTACAAGAATCCATCTCCCTCTTTCTTAGGCATATTGTCTTGCCAATGTTAAGATAATAGTACACTGTTTGAAATATATGTCTCATCCCATGAATGAATTTAGAAGACAAAAGCAGTTAAACTGGAGCTGATAAAAACATGCTGTTCCACACCACCTGAAAAGGTGGATCTCAATTTTCACTCGAAATACAAGTGAACAAAATTGCTGGTGTGTTATAACTGATGCAAAACATTATTCTGTGAAGCTAAAAAGAAATCTGCCTTCTTCTTCATGTTGGGCTCTTTTTTGCATGCTAATAGATGTCCTTACATTCACCGTTATTCTAATTTTGTAAAAAAACAGAAAGATTTTATAATTTTTGATTTAAAAAAAATCGGATACAAGAGAGCATCACAATGGCTCAAAAAGCACTTTTACAGAATTCATCCTCAGCATATGAATCCAGAGGGGTAACTTGATCTATCACACTGAGATAACCATCTAAATAATCCAGTGTGGTACCGAAAGAGGTAAACAAATCTTGATAGCAGACAGGTGGCACAAAACCATAGCAACAGAAGGTCTGGACAGTGTGGTACAAATGCAAACAGAACCCTCCATATGTATTGTTTTGTCCTCTGTTTAATGTAAAATTGTATTTTAGCTCCAGAGTATTTCAAATTTAAATTAATTTGTTCACACTTGCCATGTCATCTCTTCATTCTTTGCACCTGTCTCCTTCTTGCCTTCTGGTTTTGGTCAACATCTGTTGATGAAGTGCTCTTCAGCCTCCAGCCATGACAAAACCTCAGACTGTGTACATCTTTCCCTACAGAAAGTCCTATCTCTGCTTTTTCTCCCATCAGACCTGCCTCTGTACTGCCAAGGTGGGTGGGAGGCTCCTAGATTTTTATTCACGTGCCCCATATAATCAACATACAGCAAGAAGTGCCAGCAAAGGCTTCTACAGGAAAATCTTGTCTTTCCCAGTCCATCTAGTGAACTGATGATCTGGCAGCTCTCAAAGTTATGCACTTTACACCAATTCTATCAGGATTTTACGCAGGTATGTCTAAAGGCCAGGTATGTTAGAATTTTAAATTTTAAATGCAAACTGTCTGTTTTAGGCTGCATTTATATTAGCATATAGGTTCAGAGCTGTGCATTCTTGAAATAACTCTCTCAGTCATGCCCACTTATTGCACTTAGGCTGAATTCACAGAAAAGTTTTAGTGTTTACAAACCAAATCCCTACTAGGGTTGTGCTATAGTTCACACCAAATGGGCTGCTGCCCTTCAGGGGGATATGGCAGTCTCAACCAACAATCAGTTCTTTAGTGAGCTCAGAAACATATTCATTGCTGTAGGAGTGTTCAGTCCAGAACACCATATTAAATCTAGACTGAAGTAAGATGCCCAAACTACATACAAAACAAATATAAATATCTCATATTGATTGCTTTAACCTATGTATTCCAAATTAAATTATTTTATGTGGATATAGTCATACTTTTACCCCAATTGAACTTAAACTCAGATTTTCCTGCCCACAGGTACCATTTCACTACTTCTGCTTTTCTTCCATTGTTTCACTTAGCATGCATCTCCCTTGACATTGCTTCTCCTGTAATAGCACTCTTCTATATTTTTCCCATGCAGACCCTTTCTGTCTTAGTAATTCAATACACTAGCTATTACCCAGCATGTCTTTGACTAGCAACAAAAGTGAGTGAAGCTGTCTACAACTGAGCAATCATCAAGGCTCTTCTTATAGTCAATAGAAAGAAATAGGCACTTTTAGGGTATGATTCATCTTAACCTACAGTAGCCACTGAATACGGGTCAGATGAATCATGTCTCTAAAGCGCCTACTTCTCCTTATTAACAATATAGAACTCCTAGTGTGGCTAGATCAGATCTGGATCTCCACACTGCAGCCATCTATGATCTGCTGTTTTCCAGGCCGTCTTCTATCTTTTCTGGTTTGATTTTCATTTAATAGAGTGACCCAAAAGCCTGGTGGTCTGAATGAAAGTAGATTAAACAAGAACACCCAGGTAAATTCTTTTCTGTGGAGATGCAGGACACTTGGACCCTGAGAAATGTGTTTCTGAACATGCTTTTTGCAGTAGGAGAATCAGTGGGTTAGGTTCCAAGTGATGTATATGCTAGATGACATCTGTGTTAACTTCTGTCTGAGGAGGAACAGCTCATGCTTGCTTTGTATCAGTCTCAGATGAAGCAACAAGCAGCAGCATTTATATCCCACCTAGATTCAGTGCTGACACCTTCCAAGATGAGCTGACTGTTCAACTGTGTGAATACATAGATAGATGAAATCAGTTAAAGTAATCAGCAAACATTGCAGTAATCACTGAAAATCAGAGTATTCATCTCTTGAGGAAAAAGAATCACTTCAGATTTACCCAAAGGTGATCCCGGGCACTATTTGGATGCAACTACATGTCTGTCTGTGAAATGAGAATTGAGTAGAGTATGGGGATTTGGTTTCACATTCAGATTGCATTTACAGGGCATGTTGAGTATTTAAGTATTTAATAACAAAGCAATTAGTTATTTACACAGAGGACAATAAGACTCCTTTGGAAATATCCATCTCATTGCCATTAAAAGCAAATGAAGTGATTATGAACAGTGTAACCACACAATTAACTGATTAAATCCAGTCTTCTCTCTACCAGACCTGCTTTTCAATATGACTTTTATGATTAAAAAGTAGGCTTGTACATGGTGACGCATACCTAAGCCTTCTGAGCATAAGTGAAATTTTTAATTAAAAATGTATGTTTCAAGATAAACAGCTTTCTCAAATATAGGATAATGAAAGACTATGAATGCTGACAGAGGTGTACAGCTCACAAAAATGGCATTAGGGAGAGGGGGTGGTAATAAGATGCCAGACAATGATTAAGTATTTGAATATTATAAAAATAATTTATTATAAAGATATTCCCTTTCTACAGATATGATTATAATTTTGCTGCCAAACAAAAGACAGTCAAATTATAGAAAGTAGAAGGGAGAAATTTGCTATGTAGCTCTTTCTTGCAGATTTGAAAACACTGAAAATATTGTATTACACTTGCCCAGAATTCTTCAGAATGAAATAAATTAGAAGACCTATAATCACATGAGGAGTAACCTGGACTGTAGGGAATTTTGACTAAAATGGAGGCCATGTAAGGAAGTATGATGACTGGATTATGTAAGGGCCGCTCCTCCAGGCACCAATTATGGTTTTGGCCAAACAGTAGGGTATTTAGAGTCTCAAGTTCCCTAGTTTAGTTTCCATGTTATGCATTAAAAGTTATTTTTGTTCAAATGTATATTTGTGTGAATAACTGCAATTCATTTCCCTGAAAAAGGTATCTAAGGAGAAATATATTTTATGGGTTTTGCATAAAGGCAAAGAATTCCATTTTCAATATTTAAATACTCCCACTCGTCCAATTTTTCAAATATCGTATTTCCCTTCAAAATAGATGTTGACACATTGGCCATACAGAACACTGGCTGGATTTTGAAGGAGTCCCATTCATACAATGAAACATTTATTGTTTTCATATCTTATTTTATATTTTAGTATAGTTCCCAATCTAAATAAAGACACAGAGTTTTAAAGGTACCAAAAACTAGCAAGACACCAAACTTGTCAAGAGGAGGAATGAGAAACGCAGTCTAAGTCATCTGCAGAGAAAATATAGATTCAAAGATATGATTTTTAAATATGTATACTGTCTATAATATATATAGGAAAGTATAATAGAAAACTTTTTTTTTCACTCAGTATAATAAAAAGGAGAGTTTTGTGATAGATTTGCCTAAGAGCTTCAAGACTAAATAAACACATTTCACAGAAAAGAATCATCAAATCTATGAATGAAAGATGCAAGATATGGAAAAATCTACTTTCTGGCAATGTAAGAAGTGTTTTGCTAGTATACTTTTCAGGCATCAGTTTTAAATTTTACAAGCAGCGGTACTAGAGATTTCCTGAAACTTATCAGTTTTTAAATAATAAAAATAGCTAATAGCAGTTTCTTTAGGATATCTGATAAAATAATAAAACAGTTCAGGCTCCCTCTGTATGGAAAACAGGCCTGAATTCCCCAACAAAGTGAAATATTTAAGTGGATTTTCAAAATGTGTGTCACGAAAATTGATATTGCTTGAGGAATGAAAGGTTTAGAAATATTCAGCTGAAGAGCAGTTAGTCTTGTTTTCTGATAAGCTGTCAGAAAACAGCTTTATATTTTGAGCTTGGATGGGCCTAATAGTTTAGTCACCATGTCAAGCATCAGTAAAACTTCATTCTGTCAGCAGTAGACTTAGAGTGTGCCACTACATTTTAAAACGAAGAGTTGGCGTGAACTCTGTAAACCATAACCTCAGGCTCTTCCTGGAACTGTGATACACCCACGCCATGCAGCCTTCACTGAATATCGTGTTAACACTCCTCCCCCATGCACGGCTGTTGTACTGTATGTGAACAGCAACAGTCACATATAAGACTAAGAACCAGCTGCACCCTATTATTCCATTCACTTTCAGATTTGCATACTTACCAAATATTCCCTCAGTGGGATATTCGTTATTGCTAGTATTTTACTTAGCACCAGTACAGAATTTCTCACTAAAAAAGGTTTTTATCAGAAAGGACGTTTATTTCTTGAGAAGGCATTGGATCAGAGATATATATTACTTCCAGTTAATTTCCACGAAGCACAAGGAAATTTGGCTTAGAATTTCAGAGACTGAAGTTTTAAGGCAGCTCCATCATGTGCACTGGTTTAAGTTCAGGAATGTCAAAACTTCCAAGGAACATTCATACAGAATTGAGAGCCAGAATCTTAGAAGCCCCATGCTAAATTTTGAAAAAAAAAAATTCTTTCTGTTGCTTGAATATGTGTGAAAAGATTAGTTTTTTTCTCTGCTTCATCTTAAGGAAAGAAAATCCTTTGTTTGCAAGACCTCTACTTCTAGACCAGGAAAAGATACATTTTCTGACTGGTAGGGCATAAAGTGAAACCAAAAATGTTGCTAAAACCCCTCAGACTGTACCCTGGGAGTGACAAAGTTTGCTAGATTACATAGTTCACAACACTACAACAGTACAATGTTACATTGTAAAGTCCAGGCACTTCCTGTAGCAAAACAACTTTTAAAAATTTCTTTCATATATCAGAAGAAAAAAAAAAAAAAAGAATCTGCACATTCCTGGGATTTACCACTTTCGAGGCAGTGACATGTCTTTCAGCACTGAGACCAGTGGTAGCCAGGGTTGATTTTACTTATTTCCTTTCTTTTGGGGGACTGCTAAACATACACATACAGTGACAGACTTGGAGGTCTCCATTAGCCATCAGCCTGGACATGACACCAGCTCTTAAGAGGTACCACTGCAGCTGGTAGGATTCACAACAGAACTAATCACTGCCAGCTGGTATCTGGTCAAATCCCATGAGACTTAATTTGGCCACTAATAGAGATTTTTTTCTTAGAAAGACATTAGAAAATAAAAGAGCTGGGGATAAGTGAAATTTAAAGGAAGTCAACAGCAAGAAAAAAGTGAATCCATGAAGAAGAAAAAGTGAGAGAAAAAGAGTAAGAGGAAGAGAAAACAGGTCCCAGTGGAAAAATAAAATAGCACTGTTATAAGGTAAATCAGCTACCTGTGACTCCCTAATTGACAGGACAGACACATCTATCCCTACAGATCATGCCTTATTTTAAAAAATGGAGTCGGTCTTAATTAAGTTAATTGCTCTAGGGGCTGAAATGAATGAAGTATAGGGGTGGCTTGAGAAAAGTAAAAATAAGGATTCAGTATACTACAGCATATATAGAGAGGAGGGAATGAGCAAGAGGAGATTCTGCAGTAGCATCTATAAGGGATCATACACTTTTCCAAATACTGTTAATGTGAAAGCTGCAGTCTCCCTTGGCTGCTTGCTAAATCCAAACAAACCTGGCAGGAATATGGTAAAGGTAAAGGCACTGAGCTCTGTTGCATAGTCATTACAATCATATCGTAATAATCCCATTGTATCACTACATCAGTGCTGCAAGACAGGACAGGGAGGCAGGAAGTGATGGGACCCGTGAAAGAGACTTCCCTCATGTCAAAAGCACACTAGGGAAGCATTGTTTATCCTGAAGCAGCGCTGAAGGCTTGCAGTTTTGGTGTAATCAGATTACTGTGACTATGGCTCAAGATCTGTAAAACTCCTGAGGCACATATGTGTACATAGCACACCCATGACACACTGCTGGGAATTACAGGGCCACAGGAGGCCAGCTGCCTGCTCGGAGAATGGGACACAAATGTCACCCTCCTATCTGTGGGAGGGAAAGCTCACCAAACACAACCTCCAGAGGGAAGACCCGGGGAAGATGCCCAGCCTGTCTGAACTGCAGTGCCTCTGAGCCAAGAAGCTGCAACCGGCCTTTCCAGGGCAAGAGCCACTTCCATGGGATGACTCATCTTCTGAAGTTGTCTGTCCCTCCTCACCAACTGCAGAGGGAGCCCGCAATCTGACACATCATTTTTGGTTTATTTTTGGTAATCAGTAAAAGGTTTTATAGAAGAACTAATCACAGAAGTAACCTTGCACTGAGTACTGATAAGTTGACTCAGTTTAAATGAAACAAATCTACAGATCCAGGTTTTGATTCAAGAAGAAGACTGGAAAATTAAAGGTAATTGGTGAGTGATGCCCACTGGACTGAAGAACTCAAAGCCTCATATGTGAGGCCTGGAATTTCTTTGTCAAATTTATGAACTTTCCTGTCATTCATTATTCAAAAAAGGATAAAACCTGATTACATATAATATAACTGAGAAGGGATATTAGAGGTAAGCAGAGATTCTACAGGTAACTGAAAAAAAGACTGAATATACATATCTTGAGAGATATATACACATAGAAGGTGAGAAATTGAAGGGAAAAAATACTGCCATAGTGTACTTGAGTTACATATAAAGCAAAAGTTAAGAAAAATAATATACAAGCAAGAAATATAAAGGAAAGGAAAAAAGAGTTCCTCATCACTGAGACTGGGGGAGAAATTAAACAATCAAGACAGAGTCCAGTTAGCAAGGGAATATTTTGTCCCAGATTTCAATAAAATCAATGCTGAATGGGAAGAGGTGAAGGAAATAAGACAAAGATAAATGAAAGCATTGCAATTAAAATTATAACCCAGACAGATACAGAACTCAGAATGCAACCTGAAGAAGGCATGGGAAGGGGGGAACACAATCCTAAATACCCAAAGAACTGACACAAGAAATTCTCAGTCTAATGTCTTGGATTTTTAGGGAATTGATCAAGTAAGGTAATACATGAGGAAAGACCAGCAAACAAACCAGTAATATTTAAGACGGAAAAATTAGAATTCTGTTGATGGGGTTTCAGGAAGGTGTATTGTATATAATGCAGTTAGAAGGAAATAATAAATTTCCATGGAAATATATTGACAATTGCATAAATATAGTAAAAATTACCAAGAAACTTTTTTTTTAATTAATAGCATATTTCTTCCTTGACCTTTTATTTAAAAGAAAATTCAGTGTTAATGTAAGATATAGCTGATGTAGCCCATCTACCTAACCTTTGCCAAATCATTTAATCTTCTTTTATACTGGCCATTAGTTAACAGAGAAGCTGTGTTTTATCTAAAATTGTACAGTAAACAAAAAATGGAGCCATCTAGGAGAGAGCAGCAGTTTGTTCTGAGGGTGATATGTGTATTTTAGGGACAATATTCTTAAAGCTTCTTAAAAACCTATGTAAGTTCATATGACTGAAAGCTTTCACAAACAACAGCACAGGATGTAGGAACCCACAAGTTCAGTTTGGGTGCTGACATAAAACTGGGACACAGAATCACTATGGAAGAGAACTGCAGTACCACACAGTAGAAATGTTATATTGACCCTCAGGACTGAACTAATAGAAATTCATTAATCACCTAATTAATATAATATATGGAAGCTCCTGCAATTGCAGGTTCATAACAAGAATAATTCCTATAATTTAAGAGCTTTTAGGTGTTAGTGACAGCAAAGAGGAAATACAGTGTGATCACCTCAGTATTGATCAATCAGGGATTTATCTGACCTAACTTCAGATGTCTACAGTATACATTTCCCCTTACTGCTCAACCCAGACTGCTTTTGCAGTCAGAGGAGAGAAACATACACTTCCAGACATTATTGATCTGACCTTTTTCGGACCTTTACTTCAGAATGAGATGAATCACTCATTTCTCTCCATTGATTATGAAAAAGGTCTAGACAAATGCATGAGTTTGAGATGTCTACACTGCGAACACATCTGCAATGAACTTGGTAAGTAAGGCCAATATGGGAAAGATAAGTGCAATATTCAGTTATGTTAATCTAGATCATCCTCTGAAGCAAAGAATTTTTTTTTCTTTTACTAAACACTATAAAAACTTTATCTGGAATACTTTGTAATATCTTAGTAATTCACATTCCAGAAAGTTACATTAAAGCTGTTTTAAAAGAAGGGATAATGGAATGATCTGAAAAAATTGTTCAATTAGCAAAACACAGCCTAGGATGAAATATGATTGCTCTCTCCAAAGAAATGGCGATGGTGATAACCAGCAAGGGAGATTATGCTGCTGAAGCTAAAGCCCATGGGTGCCAATACAATTGGATAGCTCAGTTCTCTCCTTTCCTCCTTTATGCTCATTGCCTCCTCATCTGCTTATTTACTTCCAGGACCTCCTTGGGAAGAAATTAACCAGTTCCCACCAAAACACAATGTGGGAACTCTAAAGCATTCCCAGAACATTTATGCCACAACCCAGAGCATGCAACATCTACTATTTCATGCTATGGAAACGCCAACCTGTGGGCTGCAACACAGTCCTCACACTTTTAAATATGATGAACCAAGCCACCCCCACAGATAAAAACAGTCACATTTTAGACATAACCATATGGGCTATATGGTGTGGATTGGGTTCATCTGCTCCTCTGCTCTACAGAGGACAAGCCTTGAATATCAGCCAGTCTGTGTTACTTGGGCCAGGAGGCTGGAGATCGTTCTGTGAGGTGGGTGTGCTGAAAACATAGCTGGAGCTGGTGTTGTAAGGAGGTGGCTATAGCAGGGCCACAGGAATAGCAAGGCCATGAAGGTTAATGAAGGAAATAATATATTTTCTAACCATCACAAGAATGAAGCTAAGGAACAGCTTTTCCATTGCTGAGAAGACAAGGAACATAAAGAAGCTTCAAAAAGAAGCTGATGTTTTTTGTGATGCCTCCCACAGCAGAGGATGATTTTTAGTCGAGGCCCAAGTTGTCATATCCTTGCTCACAAAATACTTATATTCTAGAAGATAGTACTCGCATCTTATTAGCTAGTAATTGCCAAATGTTTCAGTGAAATTAATCAAGTACAAAATGGAGTCTGATTCACCTTTGCAATCATGTGTGGCTTTGAATCCTGTTTTCCTATATACTATGTTCCTATTTGCTAAGAAGTTTTACAGAGAGTCGTATTTTTTTTATTATTTATTTATTTTTTTTTATTTGGAGAGCAGTCTGAGAGTTTCAAAGAGTCTCAAAAGCCAAGAAATCAGCCCTCACCTAATTAAGAGCTCGTTTACTCCAAACAGAATTACTACAGTGAGCTACAGACTGTTTCTGATCTGCTTGGAAAACACCTTTTCTGATGATGCCAGATGAAATACCATACACAAGACTTTTTTCAAGCACATATACTTGGTCCTCTTTTAACTATAATGAAGATAAAAGCTCTGCCTGCACACAGATTTTCTGAATATCTAACCATATGCACTTGTCTACATCTATATATACATAGAGACACACATATATATGCTATATTAGCAGTCCATGAAGTAAATGAGTGGAAAAGACATGGTTTTCTTCCTTTTTTCTTTTGGTTCCCTTTTTTATTTCCATTTGGCTATTCCTTTTTTCCCTGCTTTCTTAGCCATATTTCTTGCAACCCCAGTGTAAGGAGGTACTGAAGCACACATTTAACACTGTAAAACTATTTAGCATATAGAGAGAGCACATACTTGTGCACGAATGCATGTCCTTAAACACACACAGAATTTCACATTTTCCAGTTCCTTAACAGCAGCCCTCCTTCATCTCTTACCACGACTGACATGTCAAAGCCATGTGATGGGTTTGCCATAACATGGAAGTATGGCCTTCCCTGCTCACACTGCAGCTCACTGAGCATCCAGCTTGACAATTACAAGAATCATCCAAGGCTTTAGGCTAAAATTGGTGTCAGAGTATCCCAGCGCCTTGCATTTACTCTTTGTAATGAACACTGTCTGGGATTTACTGCAATTGTCACGGACAAGCTACTACTAATGAAATCTGAGCTAGTGTTAAAAAGGACCCCCTTAGTTTGTTTATCACCTCATTAGCAAAATTAATTAGCAAAAACACTTCACCATGACAATCACGAATTAATCCCCAGGTTACCTACCTGTAGATTTTGGGATGAAACCCTTTCTGGAAGGACTATTCTCTCCAGAATCTGAAGTTAACTCACTCAGGCACAAATGCCTTTCAGGTTTTCATTGTCTGTGTGCTCACAAGGATACGTGCTCACAACCTCTGTAAATAAATGCAAGTGCTTGATGTATTCACTGCCTGCAATACTTCGCAGAGCTTCTTCAGAACTGTGTATTTCAAACACAAGGATAACATGCAGCAGTATAAAGTCTTCAGGAATGATTAACATCTAAATTTTGTACTCAGAAAAATATTTACAAATCCTCTACTGAATAAACAATAGCATGATGCTAAACCCACAAAACCAGAGCAGAAATATATAGATTGTGGACTCTGGGCACCCTTAAAAGCAAAGCATAATTGCATTAATGAAATGAAAAAGAAATTTGAAAGTAGAGTCAAGACTCACACAGTAATACCAAACAAAAATGTGTTAATTAAATGCCAAACCAAATTGGTGCGTTTTTAAACAAGATTTTAGGTCTTGCAATGATTTGCTTATTCTGCTTAACAAAAGGAAAGGAGTTTCACAGCATGTGAGCTGAGATGAGAAACACCCTGAAACGACATCATCTATTTAACAAACAGAGCTGAGAAAAGAGTTTTTATTCGGCTAATAAATAGGTATTGTTTCCTTTAAGTACTGGGGTGAATGTGCACCAGAAAGAAAGAGAAAATATTTCAGTTTTACTGTCTTATTTCCAGCCCCTTGCCATTCTGTTCTGTTCCAAAAATTTTGGCAGCTGCTAAGCAGCCAGCAAACACAAGTGAGTGTCGTTCCAGAGAACGGGATGACCTTGCCACCAGTAAATCCATGTGGACAGGTTGGAAGAAAGCTCATGTCTACAGGGCAAGACAGACAGATGACAGTTTTTTTCCCAGGGTAAGACAACTCACTTGGTGGACACAACAGACAATCTGGCTACTGCATCTGTAATCCAGATGGTCATTAGTATTTGAGAAAGGCTCGCTATTACTGAGCCCAGTCTAGTTCATTTAATGTAGATGACCTTCTTTGCTTCACCTCCAAACCAGACAGCCACTTTTTGCCTAGAGGACCCCCAGCTTTAAATATGATGAGCATTAAAGGACCCTACTGCATGCATGCAGACCCAGGCGTTTAATATGTGCTGGTATTTGTGCAGTTGTTTATAAAATATGCATCAGAAATTATATGCTGTATTTTCAGACATACTAACACACTCCATGGCAAATTTCCTATCTGCATAATTTTGTTTATTATGCATAATAGCAAGGGTTTTTTGTTTTGCTTTGATTTTTGTGAAACCTTTTGAAGTTGAGATTTTCAATAGATAAAAATGGGCAGAGTTTCTCTAAGATTATCAGCTGAAAAGCTTAAACCTAAAGTTCTACTTTTAAAAGCATACAGAGAGTAAGCTTTCAGGGAACTGTAAAAACAAATACAAAAAGACTGGATGGAAAACACAACCCAGTCTTTTCTTTATGTTTTGATCATTACTATTTGAAATTAAAATATGTATTATGTTTTGGGCAAATAATGCATTGTTAGAAGATTTGGGAAAGGATTAAACAAATTTACCTCAACATGCCTCAATAATTTTCTTTGTATGTAGGTAAAGTAGAAACACAATTTGGAGATTAAAAATCTAAAATACCTTTTTTTTGTTGTTTTCCACTGATTTTACAGTTTACTTGAACACTACAAGTATTTCAGCAGATTTGAGAGTGTACCCTCAAAACACTTCCTTTATTTCTATAAGCATTTATGCATGTCTTTTCTCCATCATTGAGATGGCAGATTTTAGTTGTAACTGAGTCAGTGTTTACAGTTTACAGTGCAAACTTACCAGAGATGTTGCAGATGTCCTGAAGCTGATATTCATCTGAAGAATCAGGTGACACTTACAGTGCCCTAGAAGGGATATCCAAAAATTGAAATCTTCATGTTTGCCACTTATTTAAAATGTGCTGCTTACTGAATTTAAGTGAAACACCATATTGTTGTTAGAATTCTTGGGCAGAATATGAGTAATTTGTTTTCAATTCTTATAGATTTTCAGGATGACTTGGGACTGTCATGAGATATTGAAAGATATTTTTGTGACTAAGATTTACAGTGGATTTACATAGAATTCAAGAGACCTAAACAATTAAGATGTATCTCCAAGGATGTATTTAGGCTGATTAGAAAGGTTTAAACCTGACTTTAGGAACTATAAAACTTCAGCCATTTGGATTATGTGAGAAATGGGTAAATGCCACATTATTTGCATGAGAAGGGTATAAACTCTGAGTTGCATGCCTAGCTGTGATGGCTGCTCCACTTTGGTTCACTGAATGGCAGCAGTGACACCCCGTCAGCTGGAATACTAAAACAGCTCTGCTATCTAATCTTACCACACCTTTAAAAATGACACAAGGTATCATATTCAGCCCAAAATCTAGCTAGTGGTAGTCTTCTCAATCTTAAACAATTGATTTTTATCTTGAAAATTGATCACACTCTCTTCAGTCTACAGATTTAAAGTTACTTCTGTCCCTACACATAATAAATCTCACCCGATTATACACTGGTCGTACTCTGTCCTTCGTGGTCAAAGTGGGCCACTATCCAAAGGCATGAAAGATTCATGGTACTGGAGAGAGGAAGAAGAAACAAAAAGGGTCTGGATTTATAGCCCACTGACAGGAAAAACCTGGAAATGAGGTGTCCTAAGTTCTAACATGCATTCTTTCAGGGATGGCAAACATTTTTTCATCTGGTAAGTCTTTGGATGCTTGAACAGTGTCACATGAAGTGTGAGTGCAGCTGCATATCTCAGTCACCCCTCTCTACAAAGCAAGAACACTTCCCTTCTGCTACTCTTTGTCCCTCCTGACATTCTATTAACTTTTTCCTAATGGGAATTTTCAGGCAAGGACAGCTCTCTGTAAAGCCCATGTGGGAAAGAGTTCCATGTAATGAGGCCTGTTCTATACCAAAGACATCTTTTCCTCAGCTGCAGACTCATCTCTCCATTTGATGCCCTAGAACAAAATCTCTCCATATACTTAATATCTGTTCTAGGAAAAAAAAAAAAAATAAAATAAAAAAAACAATAAAAAAAAGAAGAAGCAGCAAACAGAAAATCCGGACTGTAGTTACCTACTGCGTTGATGGCCCTGTCGCCGCGCAGCAGCACAGCTGTCACCTCCCCGCGTCAGCTGGGCTCATTGTCGGGCAGGAATGCCCCGGGAGGCACAGCTGATGTTTGTGTCCTGCACAGATGGGCGCTTCCCTTCCTGCCCTGGTGTTTGCTGGAGCCCCGAGCAGGGGCTGCTGCGGGGTGGAGCTGAACCCTCCTGTCCCCCAGCCATCCTTTCCTCCACCATCCTTCTCCCGTGCCCTTCAGCTGGAACTCTGCTGCCTTTCTCCACTGGACACTGGCACTAGGGTGACCTCTGCAGCCTTGAATTGCTTTGCAGCAGACACCAAAAACTCTTTTACATTCTTAAAAAGTCACTTCAGAAACCAGCAGCAGCAAGATAAGGACATTCTCCAGCTGCCAGTTACATATAAGAAACAAAACCCCACAGCATTTATAAAAATGAGAGAACTGCAACACCGATGGATTTCATTTCACTTCCCTGTACATCCCTGAGTCCTGTCAGCATTTCTGGAGTTTCAAGAGGGGGAGCTAGTTAGCTAACAGAGTCCAGGCTGTTAGAGAAACTTCCCTTGGCAGCAGCCCACAGCTTTCAGATTTTAAGCGAAGCAGAATGAAAACGGAGTTCACAGCTTCAGCTCATCCCCAAGAAGCACTTTGTACAGCATTGCTGCTCCTGCTTTCCCCATAAACCTAACTGATTATTGAAGATATCACATAGACACAGCATGAAAGCTGATTATGTCTTGACAAGCGAAAAAACATAAACAGAATTTTTAATCATGAGACACACAAATGAGCTTGTAAAAAGCTTACGAACGTATAATATACAGGTCTAAATAACTAAGGGAATAAAAGCTTACACACAGAATGACCTGTGAGTGAAATTTTTGCATCAAAGACACAGTACAGAATTTTTGCATTTTAACACAGTACAGAATTTCACATAAGAAATGTCAGGGAAGGAAAGTCACTCATATCTATTCAGAGAAGAACATTTCTTCTAGCAAAATGAAAGACATTCATTTGCCCTTAAGAAACATGGAGGAGTCCTGGGCCTTTGCAGAATCTTGTACCAGTTAGCTCATTATGTGGAACAGCAAGTAACTTTTACAGCTCTTGCTGTCTCTGAGTTTTCATAACAAAGCTCAAACCTAGTCCCTTTGTGTGGTTTATCTCTCCATTTGCTATTCTTCTTCCTTAGTTATACGCTCCCCACCCACTCACACACCTGTGTGCTCATCTGCCTTTGGAGGTGCTCTCAGTGGCGGAGCCCTGGCTGCTGCTCCCTGGGCAGACACTGACAAAAGTGTGCAGCACGGGCCAAGGGCTGCTGTGACCCCTGTAAGAGCTTGAGTCAAACAGCACACAAGTTTTTGCGTGAGATCACTCTTTTACTGTGCCTTTTTTTTTTTTTTTTTTCCCCTTAGATACACTCTTTTAATTGAAAACAATGTGGCAAAATTGCCAGTTTTTGCCTCAATGACTGGAAGCCTCCAGCAGGCTACAAGTGTTTGCTGCATTTGCCCCATCCAACTCAATCAAGCCAGGCAGTTCAAATGGCAAATTACTTCTATAACCCTTTGTCCCACCAAGGTCTTGTTCTAAACATTTAGGCCTGGCAACAGCGGCGATGTAAAAGGCTCACGCTGTGCTCTGAAAGTCACACATGGCAACTCTTGTTCTAAATTCACATTTATTTCTTGTTCTTGCTACAAAGTGATACCGTGACAGGTCAGGTCCCACTACATGTAACTGTTGCCATAACTGATCCCATTCCCCTACATTCCATTTTTGACTCTAGCTTTTCTAAATACTGTTTCATGGCCAAAATATTTTGCTGTGCTGAAGCACGTAGCAAATCACAATGCTGTTGTCAATGTTCCTCCACAATTCTGCAAGGAAAATATCCCACAATTGATACATTAACTCTTGTCTTTTGTAATATTATTTTCCATGAGAATACAAATATTTTATTCAATGGCAAAACTGATGGTATTTATATGAGTCTCTTGGTAAGAAGGAAATGTTGAAATCAGGGGAATTGTTGTCATTGATTTCTTTCAAGTCTTGACTTGGAATTATAAAGCTATTAGAGATTATATGGAAAGTCACAGAAAATTGAGATATCATTCTCTGGAAACACAAACTCATTTTTATTTTGCTTGTATTATTTTATGTTTTCCTTTCCTTTCTATGTTTTGAACCTTGTGATGTAACTTTGTGCTTTGCATGTCAGCTGCTTTACATATTAATCTTCCTCACACACGTCAAAAGAGAGTAAGAGCTGATTGTTCCTCAATAATATTTGTAAATGTTTCCCAACAAATTCCACTTCTGAGATACAAAGGTATAAGCAAAGTAGATCAGTTCAGAACAATCTGACCAGGGCTGGCCACTGTAGTCTTTGGGTCCTAAATACTTTTGGAGCTCTCAGCTGAAAGCATGAAAGGTGAAGAAGCTTCCATTACTCTGTAGTTGATTTGCAAATATTAGTCACTAGTGAAATATTCTAGTAATAGGAAAGGTGGGGCAGTATACAATATCTCTGAAAACAACAGTAAAGCAAAAGTAATTTTAAATAAATAACATTGTAAAGCAAAATAAATATTATTCATTTTTAAGGTATTTCACATTCTACATTTTATCCTTGGAGACATAAACCTAATTTTTTTGTTCACTTAGGGTACTCGGTAATCATTGTCTATTAAGGTGATCATGATTTGTTGCAGACTTGCAAGATGCAAAACCACTGATGCAATTTTATTTGGTCATAATTCTTAAGCTTGAGAGTGCTTGGCTCCCCCAGCAGGCTGAACACAATCCTCTCTCTGTCTGTGAATGCAGAGCACAGTTGTGTTGCTGTCCATGGGCACTTGTGAAGTGTTGGGGAACAGGCAGGGCTCTGCCTTCACCTGACAGACACCTACTAGACAGCCAAGAGGATTGTATGGCAACCTTTTCAAGGGCACTGCAGGTGCAGAACCAGAGGGTCACAAGGACAAGACCAGAGCCAAAAAGGAAGCATGTATCAACTCAATCTTTGAAGATTACCTTGCGAGTAGATATAATGAATTTAATCCTTTTTCTATAGCAAATTGCATCACTGTGGATGCACACCATGGGTCACAGTTAAGAAATAAACTCTCCTTGAGCTCTGTATGAGTTTAAAATACAGAAGCAATCTGAACCACTATTGTCTAAAATTTTTCTGAACTCAAATTTAATATTGCTCTAACAAACATCAAGTTACAGGATTGAAACCAGTGTTTTATTTCCTTTGCTGTTAAGAGGTTCCTTCTTCAGCAAAAAAAAGGCTCTCAATTTCAGCTGAATGGTTTCTTTCAAGATATAAGATAAGGTCCATCAAACCACATTGTTTTATAATTATTTGATAGTGTTTTCTGCTTTGATGGAAGTACTTGAAATATGAAGCTAGCTGGCAGAGGGGTAGGAACACAGCTCATAATTCAGTGTTGCTATGGATGAAGATGAGAAGTCTCTAGGTTTTGCAAAAGGGCACAGCCTCTGTTCAGAATATGAAACTTCAAATGAATTAGTTTGGTACTCAGAAGATAAAAATCTTTCAATTCTTTGGTATGGGAAAGGCATCTGAGTATCTGCTCACAAGCCTTTCTTTCCTGTGCCTCAAATCATTGTTCTTGCCAAATGCAATAGTCACTGACAGGACAAGAAAAGACTGGTGTCCTTTGTTCACAGTGTGGTGTTTCAAGGTGATATCAGAGGTGTTTTTAGCAAATAAAACAGATTAACAAAGCAGAGGAAGCAAAAACATGACTTGTAGAAAGAAATAAACCTTTAGATGATTTTGTCTCTATCTTGCTACACTTAATGATTCCTGAATTGGAAGCCTGCATGGTAGTAGCACGGGGAAAAGTGGGGCTTGACAATAAAATAAAGAAGAGGGGCATCTCATCACCCACTAAAACCTGGAGTCATGAAGAGAACGCTGCAGTCCCCACTCTAATGGTTTCTCCTAGGACATGCTGCTGCAGGGTTGTTTACTACCCCATTCCTCACTTCTGCAGCACTCACCACAGTCAAAGAACAGATGCCATAGCACATAGTCTACTGAAAATGATTCACTTCAGCAATTCCTAAATACCTTTTCTATCTTGTCTCTAGTTAAAGTTATCTTTTACTGCTACATTATCATTTTCTTCTGTGATAAAAATGTAAAGCTCAGTAGCAGCATTTAAGACTTACCAACAGAATCTTTATTTCTTTATAGACAATTTTGTAACTCCTTTTTTTTTTCTTCCTTTTTATTTAGAGTCCATGGCTTTTACAATTATATCAGAATGTGGCCATCAGCTGAACAGCAATGGACTTGCTAGCTGAAGCCTATGAGCTTTGTGGGACTTGTTTATCAGCCTTGTGAATTCTGGCAAAGAGGCAGCTGTAGAGTTTCAATTAAATTAACAGATTTACACTATTTTCCTACTACAGAGCAGTTTTGACCTGAACTGCTCAGTACTAGGAAAATTACTGCATTCCTTTTTTTAATTCCTTAGTTTTCTCAGATCTTAATGGAAGCAGGTAAGAACAACTGATTTCAACCTCATGGGCTACATTCCATCTTCCCACATCAACCATAAGATTTCCATTGAGCAGCTCTAAGTTGTTCTACAGAGCAGTTTGCTTGATCATAGGGAGGCATCTACAAAATCCAGTCTAGAAAATTCAGCTGATTTGTAGTAGAACTCTCCAATATCAGGGAGTTAGGTGTCATATGTCTAGATATCCAAACTCCTCCGTTCACAAGTTTGGGCTTCTGAAGCCACCTTCCAGCCTCTGGGAGCTGTGAATTTGTCAGGACATCATGCCACTTAACTGCTTCACCTAGGGACTGTCTTTGTGTGCCAAATGTCTCCATGCAGAGCAGGGCTCCTTTTTTAACTTTGGGATTTCTGCTACTCTGGATGAGTCATGATCCACCATAATCTTAATTATCTCATTAACATATTTCCTTTATGTTTACTTAGCCTCTACCTCTTCAAGAGATGGCTGAACACCCCAAATAAGTGAAAAGCCCACTGGCATTTTGCAGAGTCCCTCACACTGCATAGATCCTAACAACAGCACTCTATAGGCTCAAATCATTGTTTGTGTTTCAAGCTGAGCAATCATAAAGAGGATGTGGGGAATCAGTCACAAAATCATCAAGTTTGAAAGGGACCTTCAAGATCATCCAGTCCAACCATTAACCCAGCACCACCATAATCACCCTTAAATCACATTCCCAAGTGCCATATCCAGACACCTTTTGAAAATTTCCAGAGAGGGTGATTTCACTCCCTCCTTGGAAAACTTATTCTAATTGCTGACCACTCTTTCAGTGAATTTCTTTTTTGGTATCTAATAAGAACCTCCCCAGGTGCAATCTGAGGCCATTTCATCTCATCTTGTCACTTGAGACATGGCAGAAGAGAACAAGCCCTCCACCTGGCTACAACCTCCTTTCAGGTAGTTGAGCAATGAGATCCCCCCAGTGCCTTCTCTTCTCCAGACAAAACAACCCCAGTTCCCTCAGCTGTTCCTCATAAGACATGTTTTCTTTTATCAGCTTCATTGGCCATCCTTGGACGCTCCACGTTCATTTTTGTGTGATGGGGGAAAGTCAGCCCTTCAGACAACACTGCCATGGTTACTACAAGACCAGTAGTCAGTCCCATGGCACCCGCTGTGTATGGTGTATGAAAGGCAGCTGGCTGTTAGGGGAATACCTCCTGGAGCGTGTTTGTAGGTACAGTACCACATTTCCAGCTGCCTGGGTGGCATTGTGCTAATGGCCAACTGGCTGTTGCACTATGTACACAAAAGGTGTCTTGTGACTGTCCGTCAGTGATGTCACAACTGCGTCAATAATCTTCAGTAAATACACAAAGTTTGACTTTCATCCTTTTCCTTACAATTTCCATTACATAATACCTACGAGACTCTCCAGGCATTGCATTTCTAAGGCGATTAGTGCATTTCTCGAGCAGCTAATGTCACTTGGCCTCTGGCTCTGTGCCTCAAAGCTCCAAACCTGCTGCAAGTGTTAACCCTCCAAACAGCACTGCTTGTTGTGCCCGCTGCCTAATCAAACTGCTTCATAAATATCTTCCATATAAATTGCTTTAGTGTCACTCTAAACACGGAAAAATATTGAGAATAATTAACAAAAATTTTTTTTCACTTATCTCCTGGTAAACAACATAGGAAGCCTTCAAGTCAAAGTTAGTTTTGCTGAAAATTCACAAGTAAAATCTTAAGTCTTCTCTCTGTGAAAAAAATACTNCAAATCATCAAGTTTGAAAGGGACCTTCAAGATCATCCAGTCCAACCATTAACCCAGCACCACCATAATCACCCTTAAATCACATTCCCAAGTGCCATATCCAGACACCTTTTGAAAATTTCCAGAGAGGGTGATTTCACTCCCTCCTTGGAAAACTTATTCTAATTGCTGACCACTCTTTCAGTGAATTTCTTTTTTGGTATCTAATAAGAACCTCCCCAGGTGCAATCTGAGGCCATTTCATCTCATCTTGTCACTTGAGACATGGCAGAAGAGAACAAGCCCTCCACCTGGCTACAACCTCCTTTCAGGTAGTTGAGCAATGAGGTCCCCCCAGTGCCTTCTCTTCTCCAGACAAAACAACCCCAGTTCCCTCAGCTGTTCCTCATAAGACATGTTTTCTTTTATCAGCTTCACTGGCCATCCTTGGACGCTCCACGTTCATTTTTGTGTGATGGGGGAAAGTCAGCCCTTCAGACAACACTGCCATGGTTACTACAAGACCAATAGTCAGTCCCATGGTACCCGCTGTGTATGGTGTATGAAAGGCAGCTGGCTGTTAGGGGAATACCTCCTGGAGCGTGTTTGTAGGTACAGTACCACATTTCCAGCTGCCTGGGTGGCATTGTGCTAATGGCCAACTGGCTGTTGCACTATGTACACAAAAGGTGTCTTGTGACTGTCCGTCAGTGATGTCACAACTGCGTCAATAATCTTCAGTAAATACACAAAGTTTGACTTTCATCCTTTTCCTTACAATTTCCATTACATAATACCTACGAGACTCTCCAGGCATTGCATTTCTAAGGCGATTAGTGCATTTCTCGAGCAGCTAATGTCACTTGGCCTCTGGCTCTGTGCCTCAAAGCTCCAAACCTGCTGCAAGTGTTAACCCTCCAAACAGCACTGCTTGTTGTGCCCGCTGCCTAATCAAACTGCTTCATAAATATCTTCCATATAAATTGCTTTAGTGTCACTCTAAACACGGAAAAATATTGAGAATAATTAACAAAAATTTTTTTTCACTTATCTCCTGGTAAACAACATAGGAAGCCTTCAAGTCAAAGTTAGTTTTGCTGAAAATTCACAAGTAAAATCTTAAGTCTTCTCTCTGTGAAAAAAATACTTATTTTCTTTCTCATAGAGTGGGATTAAATTGAGCATGTTTACTATGTCTCCTTACAGACGGTACAAGCAGATCAGAATCTGGAGCAGTAATAGTAAAATATCAGAATGAAATAATGTGTTCACTATCTGAAGTGCTGGATGAGTCTCTGTGGTAGCAGAAAACAACATATTCTGATTCACTTACTGCCAAAAGTATGTACATAAAAACAACGGGACCAGCATACTGCTTCAGCTCAGTTATAAGGAAAAGATCTGCAGTTTCCTCACGACCAGAGCCACCTTTCTGCCCTGTCTTACTGCCCCAGCAAGTCTTGGGTTTGCTGTGACTTGTCTTGTAATAGGTGACAGGGCAAGAAATGGGAGGTGGGATCCATGCTGCCTGACGTTCTGGGATGCAGAGGTCTTACTGTCACTGGTAGGAGAGATAAAGGAAAATACAATGCCTCATAACACCTCAGGTCTTTGAAAAGTGGATTTGGATGTATTATAGTACAAGAAGGGAGCTGAGGAATTTATTAACCATGATTTTAGAAAATTGAAACTCTGCTTTATAAAGTGGGGTTTTCTTGTTTTTGAAGAACAGGTCAGATATGAGTTCAGTGATTACTCACTGTACCTCCATTTTGAGCTAATAGCAAAATCCCATTTCATAAAAGAAATATTTATCTTGTTCTCCTATAGAAACTGCTAGCTCCAAGTGCCGAAGTTTGTACCCAAAGTTTGAGCCTAGAGAATACAAAGAGTTTAGATGCAGAGAAATGTAAAGGAGCATTGACCTTGAAAGATTCTTCTGTAAGATATGTTCTGAAACACTGTTGCTCTTTTTCCAATTTCAAAATTTTATTCCTTCTGGTTTTGGTGTGACAGTCTATTTTGCACAGCATGTCTTTCACAATGAGATGTACATTTCAATATTTGAACAATATCAATCTTCTAGAACTACAATCAGCCAAGCCAACTGCCATTTTGTGAGACAAAATTGTCTTGTTTTAACAAAGAAGGAGGACCTGAATACTTTCACCGGAATTTAGCTGAATTCTCAGTGGTAACTTCCCAGGGTTCTGGTTTTCTTCAAACTCTTACAAAGCAGCACTATGTAGGAAGCAATGCCATTGATTTTAACATATGGCATTACATGAATGTAAGGATTACATTTGGTAACAAAGGCTCAAAGGATTGTGACACAACCAATGCCAGACAACTCCAAGACAGACCCACCACTGCCCAAGGCTGAGCCCATCAGCAACAGAGGTGGACACTCAGAGATAACATAGTTAAGAAGGGGAAAAGGTGCACAGGGAGAATCAGAGGAGAGAAGTGAGAATATGTGAGAGGAACAACCCTGCAGACCCCAAGGTCAGTGACGGAGGAGGAGCAGGAGGTGCTCCAGGCACCAGAGCTGAGATTCCCCTGCAGCCCATGGTACAGCCCAAGGTGAGGCAGCTGTGCCCCTGCAGCCCAGAGAGGTCCATGGGGGAGCAGGTCCTGCACCTGCAGCCTGTGCGGGACCCCACACCAGAGCAGAGGGATGCCCAAAGGAGGCTGTGACCTTTAGGAAGCCCACACTGGAGCAGTCTGTTCCTGGCACCACCTGTGGCCCCAAGGAGAGAGGAGCCCTCTCTGGAGCAAGTGTGTTGACAGCATCTCTGACCAGACAGGTGACCCACACTGGAGCAGCCTGTTACTGAAAGTGTACCCCATGGAAAGGGATTCACTTTGGAGCAGTTCATGAACTGCAGCCTATGGGAAGGACTCACACTGGAGAGGTTCATGGAGGACTGTCTCCTCCAGAAGGGACTTCAGGCTAGAGCAGGGAAAGAGTGTGTGGAGCGCTGTCACTCAGGCAGAAGGAGGGGCAGAAACATGTGATGAACTGACTGCAGTCCCAATTCCCCATCCCCCTGTGCCACTGGAGGGAAAGAGAGAGAGAAAATGAGAATAAAGTTGAGCCCAGGAATAAAGGTGGTGTTGGGGGAACATGTTTTAAGATTTGGGTTTATTTCTCATTACTCTTCTCTGATCTGATTAGCAAGAAATTAAACTAATTTCTCCAAGAGAATCCTGTTTCCCATGATGGTCCCTGGTGAGTGATGTCTCCCTGCCCTTATCTTAACCCATAAGCCTTTCATTATACTTTCTCTACTCTGCCCAGCTGAGGAGGGCAGTGATAGAGAAGCTTTGGTGGGCACCTGACATCCAGTCAGAGTCAACCAACAGCAGTTTCTTGGTCAATCATGTTAAAAGAATTGTTCTTTTTTATTTTATTTGTTTAATGCACTATTTAAAAATTATATTATGTTCCAAGATAGTTCTTAGATAAACCAATTTAAGATAATGAACCTAATTCTTCCTTTTCTTTAAAGCTGCTTAATGCTCCTCTGCTAGAGATAATAACATTTTGTAGGTGACAGCTACTAACTTCAGAGGCACAGGGATTTGAAACAAAAGAGCCTTCCCATTGCTAGCTGCTGGTGGTATTGTTCCTCTCTGCCCTTCCCTCAAAGTTTTGCCTTGCAGATCTCCTTTGCAATCTACTTCAGGAGCACAGTATTTCACTGGCATGTTCATCACCTTCTGTTCTGTATTGGGTTTTTTTGGTTCTGTGTGAGTATTGGATGCAGAGGCCACCCTGATACCCTGGCAGGGATGTAGTATGCCATGTTAGAGACAATTGTAGTATTTGTATAGCTAGAATGCACTCATCTTAAGACTGTAAAGTCCCACCTGGCCAAAAGGTTACTTCTGCCCAAGGAATGATGGAAGATTCAGCTGGCCAAAAAATTCTAATCAAACCTTTTTTCTTCCTTTTAAATTTTCAATATCTCTTGTCAACAGTGACCTTCAATAAAATTCTGCCTGCCCTGCATCACCCAGACACCTGTATCACTGCTACCTTCTGTGCAGACTTATTCTATTAACAGAGAAGCCCAAACCTTCCCTGACCCAGAATATCAGGGCAAGCATGCAGACAAGCTGCCTTTAACACAGATTGTTCAGGGCTCCCCAAAGTTTCCCAGGCCTGAGACTCACATGAGCTCCAAAGTCCTAAAGGTCAGATAGCAAAGGTGATTTTGGTGTCAATTATGTCAATTATACCAATTTCCTATCTGCTCAATAGGCAGACTCACTCTTCAAGGGTTTCTAAATCTGTGTCAGTCAGCCAAGAAAATGCAAATGTTTCATTCTTTTCCTTTCTCCTTTTTTCTTTGTCAGCTCTATTACAGACAAAAGGCAAGCAAGATTCATTCTTGGTGGAAAATCTAATGATCACAACATGCTATGTTAAGATAAAGAAATTAGTCTTGCTGGCCTAGTTCAGTTAATTTACTTTATGCTCTCTTCCAATTTGCTACTTTACTGCAAATTAATATATAATCTGGATATCCAAACATCCTTCAATCTCTGTAACAGTCTGTGCTGATAAACTGAGACATAAGAAGATGTTTTCTGCATAACAGCTAAAATAAAGCAACTTCAAGTAGCAGTACATTGGTAAAAGTAATTTTCAGATCTGGTACAACTCATTGCAGGAACTGCCAGAACAATTTGCATAGAAATAGAAAGCATTATATGTGTCTCATAATCCCAGGAATACACACCTCAGTAGCAGGTTTTAGGGAACCTGGAGGAGTTTTTTCAGATACATCACACTTGAATTTACACAGACTGGTTTCCTTATCAAACAGGCTTGATCAATGTATGAAATCAGAGTGATCCCTCATGGTTTAGCTAAGGCAAAGTGGTAGCCTATTTTATTACTTGACTCTTTTTTCCTCAGCTGACAGGAGTACTATATAGGATGCAAAAAGCAGGGGACAAATGTTAACTTCATGTGACATGTAACAAACAGAAAAGAAAAAAGCAGGGCAAAAGGAGGGATATGGAACGTGTTTCTGCCGTGTCCATAAGAGCAGCTGGCAGCTGCATATCACCAAAACATTCTGCAATGTTCATTTCAATATTTTCCAGCAGTTTCTGAACTATACTAAGCTGATCCTATATTTTTTACAGCTAGGCTTTCAGAATTCATTTTCAAAATCAGATACAGGCACGGTAATGTACTGCCTTGAAAGCACTTTACATAACTGCTTCAGTAATTTAGTAGGTAACTAAAGTGATATTCACAGTGACTCAAAGCAGCTAACAAGGAATCCATTTAGAATACCATCTTTCCAGTTTCACAGGCATCCATGGAGCTATAAAAAATCTGTACTATAATATGCTTGTCAGGTGACTAATGACCAGAATTAATTTGTTTTCACATCCCAAGATTCCTTTTCTGTTTTATCAACATTTAATTAAAACCATTCAAACCCCTTTGTAGAGTGCAAGTAGCTCCACAAATTCAACTACTATACAGACTGTGAAAACAAGTAATAATGAATCTGGATGTACAGCAGTATTTGCCACAGCAATGAGATCTGCTCTTGATCAGAGCTTCCAGCTTTAGGCTTATCTCTGAAAACAGTGACACTTTTCAGGATAGACTTGAAGCGTAGGTGAATTATCTTGTTCAGGGATATGGTCAAACGAAAAATGATTGCCAGCATGTCTGGTCTTATTTTCTGTTGTCAATTTCGTTCTTTTTTTATTATTATTATTATTATTATTTCTTTGGAGGAAACAATTTCACTTTAACAAGAGCAAGAATAGTAAACTGATTAGGTAGAGAAGGTCTCCTGGTTCCATTCAGTAACCATCAACACTATGAGGATTACAGTGTGATACAAACATTGCAGCAAAAGATTACTGTGCCACTTTGTCTCAGTGGTAGCACTTGGGAAGGTAAATTTGCTCTGCCTCCAGAAAATAGTTTGATATAACAGTTTTCATTTTCACATTGCTGTTGTACTTGCACCTGTATTACCATCCATACTCCAGCAACATGTTGTGATCCCAATGAGGATCCCACTGTCTCAGTAATGGAGACATGGCCTTTGTTCCACTGATTTTGTGATGGAGTGAACAAATCAGAAATCATTTTCAAGAGCACCTGTGTTAGAATAAAGATCCTTTTCCAGAATGTCAGCTGTAATGAATAGATTCAAATGATGACCTAATACTTAGAGAATATACTACTTCCAAAGGATATATTTGCTGGCATGCCACTAACATACAATACCATCTTTGTACAACAGCATTAAAATTACCAACTTGTCAAGTATTCATCCAGTCAGATATCCACTTTTTAAGTTCCTTTCTGTACTCTCAATATTACAGGAAATGAGGGAGGTAAGCTCCAAATCACATATGCATTTCTTAGAATGTTCCCTAAGGAGGACAAATTGAGTATCATCACCTTAAATTCATAAAGAGGGATTTAAGGCAAATACAGATTAAATCAGTTCTCAGAGTTCAAGCAGAATACTTGCAGCACAGATGGGATTTCACCCAAATTTCTTGAGTTCTCATCCAAAATATCATCTCTCCATTTTATTTTAATGATTTCATGTCTGGATTAAAAGCTCTATTAAATGAAAGTTTTTGTCTTTTTTATCATGTGATAACACACTGGAACCTTCTGCTAACAGCTTTAGGAAAAAATCTTATAAATTGGATGCCTTTTTTATATAATACAGGAAGTTATATGATTTAATTCAGACAGCTACAGCCAACATTTCTCTCATGAGATGTTTGATCGGGTTTGTCTTGCACACATTGTTAAAGCTCTGTACAAATATGCTTCCTACCAGCAATGATGTAAAGTGTTAAAAGATGCCAAGTTATTGCTAAAAATGTTGCACCAATTCCCAACATTTGTTCCCTGGAGATAGGGAAAAGTCTGGCATTACACATCACTGTCTTCTAAAAATGAACTTCTTGAACAAACAATCCCAGGGAAGTGGTGTGTAAAGAGTGATGTCTGTAAAGCTATTATTTCAGCAGAGTAGCAACAGGAGCTCCAGCTCCACAGATCAGGGTTTTATCTAACCCTGTAAAGGTGAATATAAAGAAACAGAACAAACGGGGGTTTGTTTTGGAGCACTCACATCTCTGCAAGTCACTGAAAGTCAAGTAAAGTAATAATGTTCAAAAACTGATGGAAAAAAGTCGAGTAATTTACAGTGTCTTGTCAAATTGGCAATTTCATATCTTCTCTGAGGAAGAACACAGTAATTTCTTCTGAATTCTAAGTAAAAAAAAAGTACTACTTAATGATGTAATACATTTTACTTTGCTAAAACTATCATAAAAGTGCAAGAGTGCAATCCGATTTAATATTTTTAGCTAATTAGCTATTTTTTTAGCCATCTAATGAAATGACACAAAGAAAAATTGTGGCAAAAATCTTGCCATTTACACAAAATAAGGGATTTAATGTTGATCTGAATTTTATGTATGTTGCTTAATTTCTACTTTTGCCTAAGGAAACAAACCAAACAAACAACACACCCCACATCTCAAAAAAAGAAAGTCATTAAAAACAACCAGAAGAAAAAGTCTTCCTCGTCACAGGCAATTTGGCCTCAAAAGAAATTGTAACAATTAACATAAAGGATATTGTCTTCAAATAGAATATACATATCAGTTTTCCAAAAGGCTTGGCCCAGAGAGAAAATTGTTAACAGCTAAATACAATAATATTTTAAACAAGAAAACAATATTCTTTAAAAAGTTCAAGTACTTCACTGGAGTTAATGGAAATTATCTTTTTCATTTTTTCCACTCTTTCCCATTAAACTTTTAGTGGTCTCTAACTTAGAAACCATTTGGTGAATTGCTTTCAAACACCACAGAAACTTAAACCTTTAGATATACCAAGAGAAAATCTGGAAATTTGCAAACAAAACAATTTTTCCCAGCCTAAATTAAAGGCTGAGGATGGCTAAAACAAAATTTTTCAAATGTTACTTTGATGCAGACCTTAAAATTGGACAGGCTTTTCCTCCTCCACAGCCTACAGAAAAGCCTGCCACATCTCTCTTGGCAAATGTGGCACTCTCTGCGATTCAGCTGTGTGACAGTGATGGCACTTCTGCATTTCCTTTGTCCTTTTTGATTCATTTATTATCTTACTAAGACAGACCATATAGGGACCATTCTTGATTGCTAATAAATTAGCTAATAAATTTGATTAATAAATTAATCATAACCTACCAGATAATTTGAAGAAAAATTGTATTTGTCACAGTAAGATCTACACCTCTGTCAATTGCAGACAGCACTTAAACAGAAACATTTTCTCTCCCAAATGTCATATCTAATATTCCCACAGTTTCTTTCAAAACCTCATGCATTATTCCACTCCTGAAACATAAATGCAATGCAATGGGAATATAGAACTGATTAAGAAATGCCTTGAATTTTTCCCTGCAGAGTTCTGTAGAGCTGTGGACACACGTAGGCTCTGTCATTTTACTTCTCCATTTGTGTCCTCAAGACTGGCCACTGTTCTCAGGCAGGGCTGCTGAAAGGACAGGTTTTCCTTGGGTGCCACACCCCAGCACGCTCCTGCTCCCTCCTAATATCCATGCAATTAGTTCACACAGACCAATAGAGAACAACAGCCTTATGCCAGAATAACTAGAGTTTGTTTTCACTCTAGCAGATGCTGCATTTAGCCAGTTAGGGCTTCTGGAATCTGGTTTTGATCCACAGGCTGTGATATAAATACAGCAGCTTAATCATTGACCTGAACACGGAGCTGTTACTTTAAGACAACACCAATGTTATTATTACAAGAATGAAAAAAAAGAAATGAGTAATAAAACCATGGAGATATCACGATTTTCCCACAGTGAATTTTGTGACTTCTCATTATGGGATTATGCCGAGGAGCAAAAGATGAAATCGTAACATTTTAACATTTTGTGTTCTTAATGTTCCAACATTAAGTACAGGGACACAGGCACAGCAGAAACACCACTGAGATTGGCACAGTTCATAGGTCAGTTTGTGCTTCAGTTAAACATCAAGATATTTTTAGGATGAATAGAAATGTGCCATAAGCATCTTTTAATTGATTAAAACTTCATAGCTAGAAGTTTTTCTAGTTACAAAGACTTCTTATTTTCAGAAATGAAATTTTTAACAGAAATTGTTTACTTCTGGGACTATAGATCAGTGATTTCTTTATAGGTTCATACGCTTGAAAAGAACTTTTTACGGCATAGCAGAAAATATAACAAAACTGCATGGAAAGCAACCAGGAGTAATGGTAACAACTTTGACATCTTTTTCCAGACAGGTGTTTCTTCTCTATGGGATAGACTTGCAAGTTTTGATGGTGTTTAATATTAAGATCAATCAGCTTCCCAAGCGTTAGAGCCAACAAGGGAGCAGTTACCAAGGGGAAACCGTGATGTCGTTTGTCTGTCTGCACGCTGCCTGCAGGCCTCTGCAGCAGAACAGTCGTGCAGAGCATTTGGCTTTCAGGGGTTGGACTGAGGTAGCCCCAGAGCAGCTTCCCAATGATCCTGGCTAGGGAAGTGGTGGGGTATCGGGACAAAAGATCCCATTCTCAGCAGAGCAATAGCTTACAACCACAGCTCTTATTAAAGAGCAGCACTGCTAAATTGCTGAAAACTAAGCATTTTGCTTGCTCTGGCAAAAAGTCAATGAGTGAAAGTAAAACTGCACACACACCCCCTTCTATTGTTCTGTTTGGAAACCTTCCATTGCTTTTCAATGAAAGGCAAGAAATGATGAAAATAATATCCTTATCTGAGGATTTGATAACACTCATTTATACCTCACCTCGAAATATCTACTGCAAAAATCCAGGTGAAAATTTCTTTTATGAGATCTTTAGTTCTACAATCATTATCACAACAGCTTTCAACCCACCCACCTGGAATTCCTGAAAGAACTACTGGTATTTTGTGCTAAAAGTCCTTTTTACAGAGATCATTATAACTTACATATTAATGAACCAATTTAATAGAATTATTCTACACAGTAAGGCATACCACAGCTAACAGTCATATCAAAAGGGCTAACTTCTCTCTCTCTGATTATTTTGCAAAATCCTTAATCTGTGCCTGACAGATTCACTGTAATTTTGCTTCTCCGGGGAAACCTTTATCTCCTGCACAAGTTCAGGCTCCCCATTTTCATTATCTGTACAATGTGTTGACATATGATATAGCCAGCAACCGCACAGAATAGCAACCCTGAATGGTGGCAGAACGTCTCCCTGTTTATATTACATGAAGGTTGATTTGATGGGCTGCAGCAATTGCCTCTGAGAACAGACATAAGAGCAGCCTGACTCTTTCAAGTTGACACTTTGCAAATACCACGCAGGGCTCGCCACGGCTGCATGCTTTGTATCAGTTGCACCAGGAGATACAGTAAATGTCACTCCCTAAAACTGCACATTACTAAATTAGTCCTGGTGTCAATTGTTATCTGGCAGCGGTCAGTTGCCAAGCCAGCATTGTATTTTCAAGGGCTTGCTGTTTTACAGTGAAAAAGCACAGGCCTGAGAGGTCTGAGCAACTACAGACATAGGCAGCTGGAACACGTGAGGGTTGCCAAGTGGCACTATTTCCTTTTGTGCTGCCTAATAAGGCAACTCGTGTCATTCCCTGGTGCCTGCTTACAAACAGAGATCCAAATTTGTCCCTCTGTTGTACTCTTCTGTAAGCACCACTGACTGTAACCAGTGGCAGAACCTGGTCCAAAGGGCACAACTGCAAAAGCAAATACAGTGTGACACAGCCCAGACAGAAGACATACTTCTCCTGATGAGGACATTACTGTGAAGTACTAAAGCCCCACCTCTGTTCCCTGAAGAACAAAGTGTTCTACAGCTTTGGGGTTTCTTATTCTTCTGCACTTCAACTGTTGCAGACAATAAACTAGTCTAGGAGACAGGCACAAAAGCCCGGCTTATTTTATATTTCACATATACAATATTTTTTCAGGAGGTCATAGAAAAAATATCACTGCCCAACTTTGAAAGTTGTTTTCATAAAATTTCCTTTCTGATCCCAAAACAGTCCATAGAACCAGAAAAGCAAAAAAAGTACTGCTTCAAATTATTACTGTCACTAGAGAAAATTTCTGTTTATATTAAATAAAATTAGTTCAGAGTTACACGTAATTTATTTGTCTTCATGTTGAATCTTAATTTCTTCACTATATCTTCTTTCTCCCACATTATGGTTAACTATAGCTTCAATTTAACTACCAAAGTTAGCTGATTTAAAAGACAACTTCAGAAGGCTTGCCCTTATGCCTTGTCTTCATTAAACATTTTTACAAGAATGTAGAAATAGTCATAGACACAGATTCAGGCTGCTTGCCTTCAGCATGGTGTAAAATACCTCTTGTAGGCCAGCATAGGATAAACTTTTTCCTGTATTAGGTTCCAGTCTCTATACTTGCAATTAGGATTAAGTCCTCAAACTATGAAGTTTAGAGATATGTAAAGATAAATTCAAACCCTATCTTTAGTGCTGGGAGTGGGGAGCTGTGTCTTCTGTAAAAGCCCTTGCCTTGGCAAAGAATCTTAGAGATGCCTTAGCAGCCAAATAGGAAATCACAGATGTACAATTCCACCATCTCTGATTTAGACAGAAGATACTGGGTCTTAGAAATTCAAAGCCTCCTCAGCCACAGACCCTGTTCTGATCTCTCCCAGTTTTCCCACTCCCATGTATCCTTAACATCTGTTTCACACAGTAGAGCTGTTGTTAGCAGCATGCACAGATCTTCACATCCAGATCTGGCTTGTGGGTCTGGACCTCATATGATTGCAAAATAAACCTCTAATATAATTCATATTCATTTTCCTGCCATAGCAAAGAGGAGTAAGAGGCTGGACAAAGAACAAATTTACTGGGCTGGGAGAGTGGACCGTGAGGCTGTGATACTTGACACAGAATAATGGGGGCAACCTCAGAACAGCACATTCCCACATTCCACCTGGATGCTGCAGGCAGCTGGCTCTAGAGTCCTGAAATATTGGCCTTCTGGAGGGCTTTATTGTTTGCTTGGTGTACAACAAAGACAAAAAAGATATATAAATCCTATTTCTCTCTTATCTGGTGAAATCTGAGTTTCCTGATGCCAAATTAGATGCCCTGAATATACACCAGTGCAACCGAGTCAACGTAATGAAGGGAAAATGTCCCACAGGTAGGTAACTTTTTTTTTCAGGAGTGTTAGAAGACAGCTAATTAAATATCTGACCTAAACAATAATATCTTGTGAGACATTTGTGCAAAATAGAGAACCTTTTGCAGAATAAAACATCAGAGTGTTACAAATCTTCAGAGACACCCACTGTTTTCTTCCTGGAACTGTTCTTGCTGCTTTATCTCAGCGCTAGGATTTGTGACTGATACTTGCTAGGGTGCCAAATCTATCATGGGGATACCCCTGTCAGGGAGAGGAGATGGAATGAATGCTGTTATAAGAACGTGTGCCAAGATACAGATGTCCTAAACCAAGGGAGACTTGAAGAGTATAGACAGGCAAATGGCTTTTTCTAACTACACTACCATTCACTTTCTCCCCAGACGTGTTCTCTTATATATATTTTCAACTAATAATACTTTGAAATACTACAAAGTCTTATTTTCTTTTGCAACTTTATTCAATTTTAAAAAGGCTGAAGGAAATAATTTAATTATAAATAGGCTGAAGGACGTCTGCCACAAGCACCTACTGACTCAATTTCCTGAAGTTGTCGGGGCTTTGTGAACTCCAATTGTACATAAATAAGGAAGGGAGAGAAAGGCTTTGCCTGTTGTTATTGTACATTAGGAAGTTTTGTAATAGCCGTTAGTGAGCAATGGGACATTATTCCTTCTTACTTATTCCTAAAAGAGAACAGCATGGCCTTGTTATTATGGCACAGAGCTGGGATGGAGACACTACTCCTACACCGAAATTCTGTACTTTTATTAGCAAGTTGCACATACTTTTTTCCTCATAATCTTCCAAGCAGTAAAAAGAATAAATGTGGAGAAAAAAAAAAAAAATACCTCTCACACATACAGAAAATTTTCAGAGTTTTCAGAAAGTTTCAACATATCTGCTTTGAGACACAGACTGAATTTCCAGTGTAGCATTTTGAATCTCAGTACAAAGGGACAGGAGAGAAGGAGGAGTCCTCTGTTCCGTTTTGGGAAAGGTCAATCCTGATCCCATTAATTTCACCTCAAAAATGTAAAACTATATTACAAGCTTTTAGGACCTCACAAAAATTCAGAGATATGTAAAGCAGATTATAAATTGTATTTCAGCAAGTTTGTCCTGCTCTTATCCTAAGCCTCAAGAAAACTTAATTCATAATTAATATTTATTTAATAGAAATATTTGTGAAGTGATTTAAAATCAAAACTTATGATTATTAAAATATATAGATTTCTATCATGCCTGTGAGGTAATACCAGTCTAACTTTGTAATGAGGAAAAAGGTGTGAGCCCAGGGGTTAAAATACTCATGCCAAGTCAGAAACTAGCACTTAGTGGTAGATCTTGTTATATAAACCAGACCTCTCAACAGCCAGCACTTTGCTTTTGCCACATATTCGCTCTCACATGTTCTAGGTGGCCAAAATAGAAAGTGTTGTTTCTCACTGCTTAATTCAGTAGTCACTGGAGTGGCAGGGAGTAAAGCAGAACTGGCTTTAGTTGGCCAGATTCCCTGTCAAGCCAGTTTAAGGCCATTTACTTGTAGAAGTTATTCTTAGTTCATCCCAGTGCAGCTAATAGAAGAATCAGACACAGTTAGAATAAAGATATTTCAAATAAACTTTTAAAGTAACTATAAACCAACTTTACACCCCATATTTAGGGATTCAATGACTTTGAGGGATGAACTTTGAGGGAGGGGTTGACATCTCTGGATATTTTTTGGCAAAATTTCACACGTTTTGGTTTGTTTCTTCAGCCACACAACATAAGTCACATCCAGTTTATTTTGGTAATTCTCAGCCAATACTGATACAAAGTTTTTTACATTTTCCTAGTTTCCCTCCTGGCATCTGATATCATTAAATTAAAAAAACAAATCCCTTTTCCCCTTTCAAATTATTCTTGTCCCACCTTCTGTAAAAGGATAGAACACGCAAACTCAGGCTCAGCATTAGAAATCAACATTCTATTTAGGAATATGCACAAAACCAGCATGCCAAAACACACATGCAGTAGGAACAGGGAGCAAAGCAACTCCTGCATTGCCAAAATACACATAGAAGCATGCCATTCATGATTAATTCATCATTACCAATACACATAGACAAACATGCAGGGAACTAGCCCTCCTCATTTTAAATGATGCTTTGCTACCAAATTCTTGCACAGATCTGTGCTGCAAATGAGTACTGAAGCAGGCATATTTCTACCATAAGAAGCTTGTGTATACATTATGAGTGTAAAACAAGAATACTTCCATGAATATGCAGTGTGGTTTATTTTAATAACCTTTCACGGTGCAGACACTGATTCAGTGGTCTGTAACAGAAAGCCCCAGTGACAATGGAAAATGTGAAATGGTCCAATTTGGACATCTCCATACATCAGGAAAAAAATTCACTGTTCCCACTGCTTATTCCCATTCACTTTTGGAAGATATAATGAAGTAAATCCTTCTTTTTTCTTCAATACTTCTAATTTTTATTTATTTTCATGATGGTCCCAGAGTAAGTTATCTCTTACTCTGTAACCTTCTCAAGTAACCCCTGAGATACTGGTAATCTAATCGACTATTTTCATGATTTTTCATCTATGCCAAATCAACACAGTCAACTCAATGAATGTTATCTAAATCCAGTAGATAAACAAACTCAATAAATTCTATTTTAGGTCACACTACCTAAAACCTGCCATAATTTCAATTATATTGAGTCATTTGCAGTGTAGACCATAAAATACCTTTTGGAAGGTAACAAATGTTACTTCTATGTTTCCTCTACTAGCCTCACAGAAGTTCATTCCTTGGAGTTGAACAATGACTGTATTTCTGACTGGACATAATTTATATGTCTGATAAGTATGCATTTGAGAAGACTTAGGTTTCCTCTATGCAGTTGCATTTAGTCTATGGATTGTTTTGCCATATTTAGAAAAAAAATCAGAAAAATGCTAGAATGCTTCTAGGAATTTCCCTTCCTCCCTGTCTTTTCACATTGTTTTTTCACCTGAAAGGTGGCTTTCAACAGCCAAAGTTCCAGAACCTTACTCAGAGGATGAAAACTCATGAGAAAGTAGACAGAGGAATGACAGCAGTCTCTCTGGCCTAATTGTGCTTCACTCCTGAACCTTTTCTTTAATAATGTTATCATGGTTTAGGAATGGTGTTCCCCCATTTAGTGCTCCCACTGAAACACCCCAGATCATGTTCTGCTCTCTCACTTCCCTGCTACAGCCCCTGAGGCAGGATGGAGAGGAGAACTGGCACAAAAAGTAAAAGATCATGGATGAAAATAAGAACATTTTACTGGAAACAGCAATGAGATAAGAAAATTAACAGTAACAACAACAATACTAATAACAGGGTTCAATGTTATGCAAGAAAGTAATCAAATGTACTGGAAGCAATTTATCTGTATCACAAAACCAACATTCATGGGAATTTTTTTGCAATACAGGGTTTCATGTAATATAATTTCGGAAGACAGTCCTTTTAGAAAGTTCAAAACTATGAAAAATGTGAAATTGATTTCAAGGACTGATTTTATATCCAAAAGATACCATTCAAAAAGCTCTTATATGTTCCATTTTATTGTTTAAACTTGTAAAAAGGGTGAAATTGGAATCTAAGGAATTATAACTGTTCTGAAAAAAGAAGTCTGTTCAGAGACTATTTCCTTTATATACTAAACTGCATTAGATGCTTCAAAGAATTTTAAGTTGTATATCAAGAACTGCCCAAAGATAAATTAAGATTATTCAAATTTTACTTTATCTCTGGCCAGAATAGTCTCCTCAGATCCTCAAGTAATTTATAGTGATTTCTAGAATCTGTTTCTGCTACGCAGGCGATATTTTTCCATTTTTACATGGAGGAGTTTGTAAAAAAGAGTAATCATGTCTCAACCACTTTCTCATTGGTAATTGTCTTACTCCTTTTTGGTTTGTTTAGGGGCTGTGGATTATTTTAGCTGCTGTTGTTGTTATTATTATTTTTTTAATCTCCTTATATTTCTGAGATTAAAGACCAACTAGTAATGCTTTTCTATAAGTTAGAGAAAAACTTTGAATATGTATCCATTAAGGCTTTGCAAGTTCACAGTCTCATTTCACAGTAAATCCAACTGAAAAACTGTAGACTAAAATTAGACAAGTGTTACAGGTATTCAAACTGCAAAGGCCACAGCATTAAAAACTACACCCAGTCTAGTGGGTTAGCTTTGGCTGAGCTAAACTCCCCATCAGCCACTTGCCCGCTTCCCACCTCACCTCTCACACCAGGACCAGGGAAAAACTTGAAAGAGGAAGCACCTGGGTTGAGACAAAAACAGGGAGGTTGCTTACTGGTTACTGTTGTGGTAAAACAGATGTGCCTTGAGGAAAATTAGTGGTGGACTTGGCCGAGCTGCGTTAATGGCTGGACAGGATGATCTTAGATGTCTTTTCCAAATATTCTGTGATTCTGTTTTGCCAGCAGGGGCTGATGGGATCAGCTGTGTCCTCTGGTGGGGCCATTGGAGCTGGCTGGGATCAGCTGGACCCAGCTGTGTCTGGCATGTGTCACTCCTGACCTCTCCTCACAGACACCCCTGTGGTCTCAACCACACAGGAATTCAGCCCTTTCTATGAGAAGAATCTGCTCTTCTGTGATTTAAGGACTTAACACAGATGGTTCAATGCCACTGCTTTTGGCTACCCATAGATCAGTCACCACCATTTTCCCTTTTTGCTTGTAGATATCTCTGTCTGCATTTTTAAAGTTGGTATTTGCATTTATTCCTACAGCAGTTGTTTTGACTGCACTGCTAGAATTGGGTCCTTATTCACGAAAATATAACTACTTCCGAATGGGAGATATGGGTTTAAGCACACTCAAAAATCCTACTGAAACCATAAAGTACAGCCCTGTGTTCAGATGTTGATATGGGTCACTGGTTAAGGGAAGGTTGTCCTACTTGTCTAGTAGCCTAGCTAATAATCCTATTGTTGATTGAAACTGCAAATAAAGAGGTCTTTTGTCCAGGTGGCTTATGCATCTAAGTTTTCTTCTTTCAACAGAGTTTTAGAATGTCTCAAGCAGCAAAATCTTCCTCATTTCTCTCATAAGTGAAATTCTTCTAGCATATAAGGGTATAATAACCACACTTTACACAATGCAGAGTTAGCACCGTAAAAAAAAAAAAAAAGATTGCTGTGAAGAGCTATAATTTTATTCTTATCACTATCATTAAGGCATGAAAACTGTGTCTCAATGTGCTCATCAAGTGGCCACTCTAATTATTAGACCTATAACCTTTGAGAAGGAAAGAAAGACAGTAACAGAGCAGCATTGATTTGTGAAGATCCAAACCACACAATGGCATTTAGCATGGTCATTACCACAGGCAGACCTGCAGTGCTTGAAATGACTTTCTACAAGACCAACAGTGAAGGGAAACTGTGAGCCATCTAAGCCTGAAGGAAATTGATAGAAAATGAGAAAATCAAGGAGAAATAAGATCAGTAAGGGTGTATTATTACTCTTTGGTGCAAATGGTTACTCCTGTTGAGGTTCGTGGGAGATGCATGAGGATGTATGTCCATGAATTAAGGTGCAAAAAATTTCTGGGCCTAATTACACTGAATCACAGGATTCTTAGGGTTGAAAGGTACCTCTGGAGACCTTTAGAGCAGATTGCACAGGAAAATATCCTGGTGTGTTTTGACTGTCTCCAGAGAAAGACACCCCATAGCCCCTCTGGGCAGACTGTTCCACTGCTGTCAGCCTCACAATAAAGCTTTTCCTCAAATTCGGATGGATTTTCCTGTGCGTCAGTTTGCATCCATTGCCCCTTGTTCTGACTAAGCATCATTGGAAAGAGTCTCTCTCATCCTTTTGATGCCCACCCTTAAATATTTGTATGCATTGATAAAATCTCCTCTCAGTCATGTCTTCTCAGGGCTAAACAGGCAGTCTCAGCCTTGCCTCATAATACAGATGCTCCAGTCCCCTCATCATCTTCACAGCCCTTCTCTGGACCCTCCCCAGAAGTTTTTTGTCTTTCTTGAACTGGGAGTCCCAGAACTGTACACAGTACTCCGAATGTGGCCTCACCAGGGCCGAGTAGAGGAGCAGGATCATCTCCTGTGACCTGCTGGCAATGTTTTTCCCAATGCACCCCAGGATACCTTTGGCCTTCTTGGCCACAAGGACATGCTGCTGGCTCACGGACAAATTGTTGTCCCACATAACCCCCAGGAACTTCTCCCCAGTGCTGCTTCCCAGCAGTTTAGCCCCATCCTGTACTGGAGGCTGGAGTTTTCCCTCCCCAGGTACAGGACCTTGCATTTACTTTTGCTGGACTTCATCAGCTCCTCTCTGCCCAACTCCACATCCTGTCCAGGTCTTTTTGAATGGTATCACAGCCTTCTTGTGTATCAGCCACTCCTCTCAGCTTTGTATCATCAGCAAATTTGCTGAGGGTGTGCTCTGTCCCCCTTCCAATTTGACTTAGCACTGACACCTGGGGAACACTGTTAGCTGCAGACCTCCAACTATACTCTGCACCTTGGGCCACAACCCTGTGAGCTCTGCCACTCACTACACCTCACTGTCCATTCATCTAATGCGTATTTTCTGAGCTCATCTATGAGGATGTTACGGGAGACCATGTCAAAAGCCCTGCTGTAGTCAAGGTGAACAACTTTCTCTGTGCTTCCCTCACCCACCCAACCAGTCATTCCATGACAAAAGGCTACCAGATTGGTTAGGCATGATTTCCGTTTATGAATCTGTGTTGACTACTCCTGATGACCCTCTTTTCCTCCACATGCTTACAGATTCCACCCACAGGCTTAGACATGGCATCCAGGGTGAAGGCGAGGTTGACTGGCCTGTAGTTTCCTGGGTCCTCCTTTTTGCCCTTTTTGAAGACTGGAATGACATTGGTTTTCCTCCATTCCTCAGGCACTTCTGGTCTTCTCCACAACCTTTCAGTGTTGGAGAGTGGCTTAGCAATAACATCTGCCAGCTCTTTCAGCATTCATGGGTGCAACCCATTAGGGTCCATGGATTTGTGGGTATCAGTTTTCTCTAAATGACTTCTAATTTGATGCTTCTAGACCAAGGGAAAGTCTTCCCTTCCTCCAGACTTTCTCTTTTAGCACCAAGGTCTGGGATTCCTGAGGATTGGCCTTAGGAGTAAAGACTGAAGAGAAGAAGACATTTGGTAACCCCGCCTTTTCTGTATCCTTTGTCACCAGGGTATCCACCTCATTCAGCACCAGGCCCACATTTTTCCTAGTCTTCCCTTTGCTTCTGATATACTTGGTGAAGACTTTCTTGTTGTCCTTGACTTCCCTGAGAGATTTAATTCTTAATGGACCTTAAGGTTCCTTGCTGCATCCTTTCATACTCTAACAACATTCCTACATTCTTCCCAAGTGGTCTGCCCCTTTCCTCATGTTCTATATAAAATTCTTTCTTCTGTCTGAGTTTTGCCCGAAGCACCTCACGCATCTATGTAGTTCTCATGCTTCCTTCTCTTGATTTCTTACTCATAAGAGATGCACCTTGCACTTAGAGGAAGTGATACTTGAATACTACCAGCTTTCTTGGATCCTTATTATCTCTGGGACTTACTCCCATGATATTTTATCAAGCAGTTCCCTGAAGAGGCCAAAGTCTGCTCTCCTGAGGTCCAGGGTAGTGAGTTGCATGCCCTCTTTGCTGCCATAAGGATCTCAAACTCCTACCAAGGCTTCCCTCGAGCTTCACATTGCCCACCAGCCCCTCCTTGGCAGTCAGAAGAGAGTCCAGCATACCACATCTCCTTTTTAGTTTTCTATGACTTGAAGAAGGACATTTTCATCAACAGATTCCAGAGACATCCTGGTTTGCTTATTCCCTGCTGAGCTGTCCTCCAGCAGATATCAGGGTGGTTGAAATTCCCCATAAGAACTGCTGCTTGTGAATTTGAGGCTGCTCCTATCTGTCTAAATAGGGCTGCCACCAATTCTTCAGAGGCTCTTAAATTCTGCACAGGTGAACATTCACTACAGGGATGCAGAAGTGACCACAGGCTTCCCCTAATAGCACAGCTAACTAGGGCACACGTTCCCTGAGACTCCCTCTGCAGCTTGAGTCATCTTTGCATTACCTCTTAACCATGAAACATCCCTTTCACATTGATGTGGCAGTCTGTGAACTGAGGAGAACAAGGGACAAAAATCAGATTTACCTGATTAAAGGAGTTTAGATGTATACTACTTGTTCTAAATGTATACCATTTAAATACATATCACTTCTTCTCCCATCCTAAAGGGACAATCCAAAATAAACTTGAGAACTTGTACTGCAAAGTATTTCTCACCATTATGATTAAAGAGAGAGAAAAAGAGACTGCCTCTGTTGTAGATACATATATTTTGTAAGCTTAATATCTGAATTTAAAACAATCTGTGTATTTGAGACATATGAGACTAAAGGATCTTACCACTTCAGATACTTACCTTGAGCTCTAATCACTTATATTTTACAGCCACAAGAAATGTTACAGCTATGTTGCTTTTATAAAGGGAAACAATTTTTTATTCTTCTGTTGTGTTCATATTTTAAATAACTGTAATTTTTTAGTAATTTTCAAATTCTCAAAGGAAGTAACGGTCCAGGAGAGGCCAAGCATCATTTGCATTAAATATAAATGCAAAAATTATATAAAAATTGCATTTAAAGGTGATTATTTGGGAATATTGTATTACTGAAGACAGAAATTATTAGTTACTGAAAAAGAATCAGCTAGTGAACAGGAAAGAAATTTGCTAAGCAAGAGCAGTTATATGGAAGGGGAAATAGATACAAAATTAATAATGTCTTAAAGACTACAAAGAGGAGATGACAATAAAAAATGATAGATTAATAGTGGTCTGGTAGTACATATCTCTCAAACCACTTCTGTCTATAGTTTTTTGTACATTCCTTATTTAAGTTTCAATCCCACAGATAGATGCAAGAATAAAAGTTGACTCAACATGAATGCATTTGTGTTTTTATACTTCATTTCAGCTTCAGGATATGAAGAAGTGGGAGTGACCTACTTCTCACTGTTTGTAAATAGTTGAGGTTTGTGAGTGGTAAGACTCAAAGGGAAAATATATGTTTACATGGATGGCAAGAATCTAGAACTAGAACAACAAATGTAATTATTGAAATCATAGCTAATTACTTCTTCAGAGCCTTATATAATCTTTAAAATTTGTTAGAAGCCCTTGATATAGCATGTACTATATTTTGTCTGTAATTCTCTTGGAGTGTACTTAGAAGCAATTGCTTTCAAAGACAGAAGTTTTGGTCAAATGACCCAATGCCTGATCCAATATTATAATTTTAGTGATCTAGTCACTTACAGTACTTTAACTCATATTTTAAAATTGCTAAGGCCTTGCAATTACCACTGAAGTCAGAAGACTCAGTATTTGGAGATTCCACACCATATAAAGCTGAACAAATGCTAAGAAATTATACATGTAAAGCCCAGGAATGTTGTGTAGGCACCAAAAGTCGTGCTCAGCTGGGGAATATCTTAGTGGGTTCTCTATATTCCGACATGTTTTAAACTTTCCTTGCTCTTGGGAGAGGAGTTCACAGTATAGTGTATCTGCATAACTTGTTTCTGAACGTTGTAAATCAAATGCAGAAGTTATGTCCTAAGCAAAAATCCTAACATCCCTTGTATCAGCTGCCCCATTTACACTTTTTCTGTTTTCTCCCCAAGCTGGGAAAACAGTCCTTCCTTGTCATGTTGTCTCACCACCTCCAAGATGTTCAACTTAGCAGGCAGGTGATGTAAAGGAGAGAATGAGGAGAGTGGGAGTCCAAGCATGTGTTAACACTGTATGTAGCTACAGAGCTGACACATTCCCTCCAAGAATTTCTCCACTTACCCACACTCTTCTCTAGGTATGTTAAAATCCACACTGCTTCAACATAGGGAAGTACAGATGAGAAATACAATTATAATTCCAGCTTCACAGCCTCGAGTGAAAATACTGTCTTTTGGAAGGGTGTTTGCTAGGCAGAATCCTCCTTTGAACTCTCATGCATACATACACTTGCCTACAGTCAGGCTCTTTGCCTTCAGGACTGATCAAAACCATACTTTTTTAGTATAAAAAGTAAGAAGTGCACTTGGAAACAGGTAGCAAAGTTTATACTTTTGCCATCAAATTTGCTCTAGAAATCATCCCTCTTGAAGTGCTGTGCCACCACTCAGCACATTAAGAGTAGATAAGTAGGTGTTTAGTAGATAAGTTAAACTTTGAGAAATCAGCATGTCCCTGAGATTTTACACATCACTTCCCTTAATATTAATTCTGAGTTCTCCTGACAATGAAAACTAAGAGTGGAAGATCCTTCTGTTTATGTTTCAATGTAATCAGATTTACAGAGGTGATGTACAGACTTTATTTCAAGGCCACATTTTTAGATTCAAAGCTAAAAAAAATCTTTCCTAGATGGGATGTTACGTTTTAATCCCCTTATAGAAGTCAAATTCTTCCCATGTCCTCCCACACACAGTCTTCTTCACACCCACATGGGTATGTGACATATACCCACACTCACTCAGCTTAGCAGTGCCACCATGTACCCTATTACTTCCTTCAATTTATACATTTTTAACATTTTTTGCACCTTCACAGAAGTACTTGACTGTTTTTCAAACACCAAAATAGCTGTAACATAGTGGTTTAGTGTGCATTCTCATTAGGATTTGTCTGCAATGCAGGGCATTTCCCCTTGACCCAGATACAAAAGAAACATAATATAAATAATAAAATGGATTAATTTTTATTTATGAAGCAGAATGGTAAACTTGGTGAGATGTAATCTAATGAATATATTTCTAAACTCATGCTTATTTTTTTGTTGGCCCTTCTAGCTGTATCCTTGGCACTTCTGCACTGGACAGATTAATTTATATTTATCTGAAGCTTTAAATGCTGTCCTGAAGTTCATATCACAAGAGATACTGCATGATTTTTTCCATAATCCTTTTGTTTAGAACAGACTTCTTACAGACCTGATGCCCTCCATGATTCTTGACTGATGAGTATTTGTACCCTAATACTCCACCAACTGCATGTTCTACCATTTATATTTTGTTCCAATAGTGAGAAAGGTGCAAATGCTCAAAGGTGCATGAGGTTTTATATCTCACTCTGTTTAATGAAGCTGTTACTTCATCTGTAACGTTATCACTTCATCCAGCTGAAGTGACCAAGTGCATGTCACACTGACTTCAAGGCTATGGAAGTTACCTCATTTGAATGGATGACAGCTGTGCTCCCTGATCTCTGAGGAAATACTGAAGAAAATATAAATATGCCTGCAGTGTCTGATGTCAGCCATGATCTGCTCTCCCTGATTTAGACTTCTATATTTCATTTGAATTCACACTGCATTAACCATATGTGAGGAGTGCATTATGTGAGGATTTAGGTGTTGCTTGTCCTTTTTTTAGCAGTACAGAATTCCAGGATTTTATTGCTCTAGTTTCTTTCCTTCATTGTGATTGTTCCAAATCCATGCAGATGTGGAAAGGTGAGTAATTGGTCAGTGCCTATATTGCTATCTGTTACTCAGAACACAGACTCAACATATTCCTTAAGAAAATGGGGGCAGTAATAGGAGACACCAGGGTCTCCCCATTGAGAGAAGAAAATCAGAATGAATTAGGACGTTATACAATTAGACAAGTTACAAGAAGTTATTTGAAGATTCTTTTATCAATTATTTTTCCTCCCTCAAAGGGAAAATAATTGTTTTCTATAAACTACTTTCATTGTATTTCTTGCTAGATTGAGTGCACTTAAGACTTGCAGTAAAGCAGCAGTGCACAACAGAGTTCTGAAGCAGAGCTGGCTTTAATATTATTGGGAGAATATACTCTGTGTACATGTGAGTCTACTCAAGTACTTCTTGATATTAACCAGTAATTTATCGTCACTAAGTAAAAGGAGGTGGCAAAATTATGATATTTAAACAATTCCATTTCTGTGTGCTTCTATGGGGGTTTCATATTTGTCTACTTTAAATATTTTTTATGTTGCACGGTACATTAAAAAAAGCTAAAATAAAATGGAAGTATTTTAATGTTGTTTAAACAGAAGGCTTTTAAAGAAATAACAGATTGTACTATTTATTTTAAAAAGAAATTCAAAATCATCAGGTTTTGCACTGATTCTGTCTGCCCACAGACAAATTTTGAAATCATTGGATATGGCATTTCTACTCCTGTTACTGGAATTGTAATGAATTTCAGCTTGATTCTGCTTTTGTTCCTGCTGACCACAGAGGGCTATGTTGACCTCAATCTAATCCCCTTTAGCAAATTATTCCACTGCAGTATTTCTCCCATTAGGTTGGTAAATTCAAGTTCCTGCTCATTACTGTTCAGTTATTCTTTTGGCTGAGCATTACATAGAAATTTGGAGCACAAGACTTAATTCTCTTTTTCCTCTTTCCAGTCAGATGGCTGCCTTAAAGCAATCTGTTTTGATGAAAAACAGGGTTTCTTTTAAGATATGAGCTTTTCTTTTTTTCCACTCCCATAATTTTTGATGGCACCTGGGGTAGGGAGGCCTGTTGCCTGCAAGAAGGAATGTTATATATGTGGTGCTTGGGAGAGAGGCAGCACACGGGAATGGAATGTGGAAAATTGTCTTGTCTTGCTTTTCCTTTTCCCATTTACTTTTGCCTGCTTGTGTCTACAGTCCTTTTCCTTGCTCAGTTGTTTAGTGGGGTTTGGGGTTTTTCTTTCTTTTTTTTTCCTTCTTTCTTTATGACTTTTTAGAGGAACTTTGAGGAAAGTTAGCTCAATTCACGCTAGTAATTATCCCAGAGGGGTAAGGACTAATTGCTGTAATTATTACTTGAGGTCATATGGGGAGATTTAAAGCCTGAGGCTGACTATAAAGAGCAGTTAAAAATTAGCTTTCTTGAATTTGAGAGGCAGTTGATAAATCCTGGTGTTGCAATGTTCTTATCTGCTAGGGGAGAATCTGATAGAACAGATGGAGCAAATAGAACAGAAATATGTTTCTATTTCTATTTACCTGATTTTTGAATTGGAAAATAGTTTAACAAGACATGGTTGTAGTGAGATTCTACTCTGTTTAGAGAAATCATTTTTAAGAGTAAGACTGTGTCATGGCAACACCAATATATAGAAGTAATGAAAGGACTAGTTCCTAACATTACAATAACAAGGTGATTTGGCTCACTTAAACAGAAAAATTTTAAGATCAGGCTCAAACCCAGACACAGGTAATAAAAGTAATCTCAATGTCCGAAATGAGAATCAGTAGTTACTGGAGTGACAATTCAGTCATTCATGTAAGATACTTGCTCGAGTTCAGCAGCCATGTCCAGCACTGAAGATTTGCTTTGGTTAAGTTTTAATACCTTTAGGTTCTTAAACCTTTTAAAAGTCTTTGTAGAAGAACAGACTTTTTAGTTGCTGGCATAATATCCAGTACAAATGGAAACCTGCTTGGAGATTCTTTTGGCCATTTTATCATTAATACAAATGTTCATAATCAATACAGACCTAAAATAATTCCTTTGAGGGGTCGCCATTCATTTTTCAGGAGTAAAACTTCAACTAACCCTCAAACATTAAGGAAAAAAAGAAAAAAAAAAAAAAGAAAAAAAGAAAAATGAAAAAAAAGAGGGAAAAATATCCATGGAAATAAAGCAAGAATTGTTTTAGTTATTTCTGTTTGGACATGATTTTTCTTCCTTGTCTGGACAAGGTCTAAAGATAGGTTTACACCAGTCTTGATTAATAGGTTAAAACACATCCTGATTTTCATGCCAGAGCTTTCCCTTGTGTTAAGTGACGGAATGTATCCTGACCTGGCAATAGGTTGTGTATGTGAAATGGGAAGGAAAATGTCTTCCAATTTCTAATCCCTACTGTAAATCTTGTAAGCACATGTACTCACTAGGGCGTTTTGGGGTGGGGGGAGGGTTATATATATTAAGAGATAAAGAGGACTTAGCTGGTACTAGCAGGTACCAGTAAATGTAGCTTAGTTTGCTGTCACCTCATTCATTAATAGCTGACGGTAATGGTGGGCAGTGGGCATGAGATTCTAATGGGAAGGCAGATTGCCTGTCTTGTCAAGGTTTAGGAAGTGAGAACTTTGTCAAAAGTGTAACAGAAAAGCTGTTATGTAGGTTATGTATAATCACCAGGCTCTGTGAGGTGTTGATGTAGATTGTACTCAAGCCTTCACCTCACATAAAATGGTGCTCACACATTTAATAAGGAGACTTGATTAAAATGCCATAAACACACACTTCTGTAAGAAAACAGAGGTTAAAGCAGCAGGAGGCATTAGAAGGAGCCAATAGAAGACTATGGGGGTGTTTTCTAAAGGTTAGAAGAAATCATTCCCGAGTAACTTTATCTTTCCCATATACATGTAAAGGATATTTTGATAATTTGACATTTCAGTTGAAACAGGCAAAAAACCAAAACAAGAACCAAACAAGTCAACATCTGTCAGAAATGCAAGCGACAATTTCCTGCCAACAAAACACTCCCTGAATTTTTGTGCTTGGGGTCTTGTGGAGACTGATGATGTTTGAAAATATCCTCTCTCAGCATTTGAGTTTTTTGTTTTCAAAGACTCACAGAAAACCAGGCAGAAAGGGACACAGTAGAGAGTCATCTTTCAATTCTCCCTCTGTCCAAAACTAAGAGCTGCTGTAGCTCCATCAGCCCTGAGAGGGACTTGCAAGAGCAGCTGCTACATTGGGGCAGGAGATTCCCAACCAGAAATTTCCCGCTCTCAGTTAAACCACCTGAGCCTCACCTGCTGTGAGAACAGGCAGAACATGTGCTCACTCCAGCCCTGGCACACGAGGGCACAGAGCAGGAAGCATCCTGTGCCTTTGGAGCAGCCCTTGGGACAGATTTTACTGGCTGTCCCCAGGCTTGTAAAGACAAAGTGTCACCTTGACCTCTGTGTAAGAAGCTGTGCACAGGACAAATTCATAACATCCTTTACAAAGTAATTGTTTGACTTTAATATTTTTGAGCATGTAACCACCAAACATTCCCATAAGTAGTATTGTCTTGGTAATGGGTAATCTAGGATGTTCCTGCTTTATAAGAATTTATTCTCTTAAACCCCCATGCTGTGCATACATATACTGAACACACACAAACACACAAGTTGTGACAAAAATTTCAGTTGAAATCTCCAGCAGCTGAAAAGCGTTAAAAAGACCACTGGGTGTATGTGAAAGCCCTACTTAAAAAACAAGGTTACACAGCCCTGCCAGTCAACTGAGTTTTTATTTCTCTTCATTTTAATTTGACTGGTTTTCCTCCTGTTTTCTTATTTTGGGATCAGAGGCCTGTTACCTTCTTATTACAGATTACATTGTGCCATTTGGACATTGGAAATTCCATTAGTGAAAACTTAGGCCTATCCAGGGGAAACATTAATTGAGGGTACAGTGCAGCTCTCCCTATAATTACAGTGTAATGTGGTAAGAGATTGTCTGATGCCCTGTCCTACCACTAATACAAGTGCATTTTTGGAGTGGATAATCTCCTCCTTCTCTCACAGATGTCTTTGGTTGTTTTTCAAGTGCCAGGACATCAGCAGTGATAGCTGTACCATCTTGGGTGCGAAGACTTCCCTGAAAACCATCCCTGTGTGAAGAAGAGAGGAGCATACTTCTGCTTTGGTCACATAAAACACAGGTTTGCGTGCTCACACTCCCAGGGAAGTGGATGACCTGTTAGTGGAAGGTAGAGGAATAAGACATCACAAAGACAGCTGAAGTTTCGTGGATCCAACATGTTATGCTTCTCTGAAATGGCAAGGAAACACATAAGAACAGCAGATTCAGACAACTCTGGGTTGTGTGATATTTTTCCAGAAAGTATTTTGTTTTGTAGTCAGCTTTTTGGTAGGAGAAATCCCTGACTGAGCCAAACTCATCCTGTTGCATCTGATCTTTAATCTCGTTAGCTCCAACCTTTTTCCAGCTGCGTCAAAGAAGTCTGAATTCAAAACCAAAATCATTAAACCCTCAGCATCTTATTGTGCTCTATTACACAGTAGAGACTTAGAGGTGCACCCTCCACCATTACACCTATACCAGTGGGAATACTCCCAGTAGTCTTTAATACATTTTGAAATGTTAATCGTCAAATTAAATATCAAAGTATTGAAATTAATGAAATTAATAATTAATCAGGTTCTAGCGTTTTTGACAGAACAAGCCTATATAGTCCAACAGCATAACAAAATACAAAATATTCAGACACAGGTGATCTTTTTTTCAGATTTTGGTCAGATTTTACTGTTAATGGAGGTAGAACAGCCTTGCAGAACAGTCTGTGCAATTCTGCCTTTAAACTCCTGTATGGCCTTGGAAAAAATTTTGCCCGTTTCCAATCTTCAGCTAGTGTCTGTCCCATTTGTATACTCAACAAGTTCTTTAAAGCACAAGTACTCTTAGAGTGACTTGAAAAAACATTCTCTGCCTTCCATAGGTATCTACTGATCTAGAAAAAGGGGGGGATGGACAGCCAAGACCATGATTTAATGATTGATTTAATGTTAAATGATCTTTGGTTTTGATTTTGATTTCTTACCACATTACAGTTGGATAACATAAAAGTGTAAAATGACCTGCCAAACCTACTGGAGATGTGCTCTCAGCAACAAAAACTTTTCTCATATGGGTTACAGAGATAACAACAGGAATTTATAAGCACATAATTCCACCCATCAGAAAAATATGTTGTGCTTGCAAGCATAGTGTGACCTGCCACACAAAAAATGCTGGTTGGACTGAAGAACAGGGTGCACAGTAGTCTCAAAGTTAGTAAATTTCCAGAGAAAATTAAATTGTGTAAGGTTTAGATGAAAAGCCCATAAACACAAAACAGTACTAATACATTCCAGCTGGTGCGAGAATGCAGGCTGAATGCACACAGTAACAGGATAATTTTATTTTGAGATACATTTCACTCCAGCCTTTACCACAGATTTATGTGGGCTTGGCATGTATGCTCCTAACTGTACTTTAACTTCAAAAGTGGATAATGATCAATTATAGGATCCCATTCTGCTGTGAGGAGACGTGGACAAAAGGTTGGGGGCAATGTACTGAGCAGCTCTGGCTTCAGCAGGCAGCACCAGTGGCAGCCACGAGCATTATGCTCTGCCTCTGTGGGCTGAACCCTTGACATAGAAAAGAGTAGAGAAAAAGTCCACAAGCTCATGGATCTTTATTAACATGGAGCCTATGTAAATTGCACATTAAATAGGTTACAATACTTCCACTTGGCAAGAAGAGAGCCAACCATCTGGACTGATGTGATTAGCAATGTTCATTCTAATATTCTTTGACTAAAAAACACATAGTTTTCTGGAAACAGATCTACATGAGAAAAAATGGAGGATTTCTTTAAGCTGTATTAATAGGGGAAGTTATGCTGTGTAATTCCAATTCATTTGGGTAATGAGGTGTACTAATTTTTAGACTCAGTCCTGTTTAGACACACAGCATGCATATGCCCTGTAATAGGAGTGTTTATTAATTATATTTAATTGTCATCGTTTTTCCTAATGATAACTGTGTTCACCTCTGTTCATTTTCCTTCTGAAATGGTGATTATTGAGAATGGGGAACATGAATGAATAGGCAGCTGAAACTAAGGAACCATGGGTGTCTGCATTAGAAAAATTTGCCTTCAACAAGCCAGCCATCAACACAGTCATCCAGGGCCATCATGCTCCATTGGTTGGGAAAGGAAAGATTGTCCAAACCCATTGCTGCTTTCCAGTGGCAAGCAGGCTGGTCATAAAGACAAGACAACTGCCTTTAATATATGGATGTCTGTACCATGAGCTCAGGCTTAACTAACATTTTCCAATTAGCTGATTGCACATTTCTATGGGGTCAGGTAGTGGTAACCTCCACAGCACTTATAGGAGGGGCATTAAGGCTTCTAGGCCTTAAAAACGCCACCAGTAGATGGAGAACAAGCAACATGAATCACGCACACGAACACGCATGCACTCAATCTTGGGACATTGCTGTAACATGCAGAACTGCATTTTGCCACTAGGATACCAGTTCCCAAGTCCTTTCCAGCTGCAACTTTACATGTAGTTGCAAACCGAGTTTCTGACATAGCTCCAGCAATGAGAACTGCCATCATGACTCCTTGAAGTTGTAGCTTGTATGTTTGGAAAAGCTGCATTAGAGCCATGATGGTAGCCTCTACACATGCTAACTCCCATCTGCAGTGGTTGTGTATTTAAATGCTCTGCAGCTTCTCTGAATGTGCATCATGTATGTTCTGCTCAAGGTAGTATTTCCAGGTTCAAGAAAACAGGAAAGTATTGGCAGTATTCAAGATACTCCAGCAAGCACAAGGGCCTTGAGTTCTCTGTATGTCAGAGGAGAGGTGATGAGTGTTGTAGGCATCTAATACATCTCCTGCCTGCACATTCACCTGCATTTTCTTTTATAATGTTATATACTGAGAAATACTTCCCAATTTAATGGAATAAAACTGGGGTAGAGGGCAGATGTGAAGGTTCTTTGTTTTGAAGTCCAGTGCTAAGAAAGAGTTCTCTCTAGATCAATGCTTGCCATTGATCTCTTGCCAACCTTAACTAGACACACAGTATTTTTCAACTGTTCCACAAACATTTCAAATCAGAAGTATGATGGGTTGGAGGGGAACAAGGAATTTCATGTTGGCAATTGAAATGTACTCCCATCTTTGTTCCTTAGTCAGCAGCATCCTGTTAGCTGTAGTCATGATGACTTGTTTCACATTCCAGTTGGGGTGTCTAGTCCTTTTGTTACAGCCTTTTGCTGGAGTCTGAGGCAACATGCCTTATCATATGCAATTGGGAAGCTGTCACATATATCACCCAACAAAAGCGTGGTGCCCTGGGAGTGCTCCAGACACACTGTACACCCATGCTACCAAAAGCCTGCAGCAGACTCCTAAAAGAGCAGCTCCACATTTCAGGAAGTAACACATTATAGAATGATTCTTCCATTAAGATTTATGCTTAAAATAGAGGAGTCACAACCTCATGCATCAGCAGAGTTTTCATCAGCTGATTAAGCATGACAGATGAAGCAGGCTCCTGACCTTTCTGAGGCTGGGGGGAAAAAGGGAAAAAAAAAAAAAGAAAAGAGAAATGGCCTCTCTTTCACCTCCATATTCAATTGGGCACTTCCTCAAACAAATGAAAAGACACTCTTGCAGCTGAACAAGAGGCCATGCAGTTAACCATGGGCCCCTGAAGTTGTTCAATCAAGAAGCAACATGATACTTTGTGATTTGTCTGTTCATTGCTCCTGGGGTGGGCTGTGGCTCCTAAGTGAAGAATAATAGCTGTCAATTACCTTCAGATCACAGTAAGGGCCCTGGCATTCTTAGGCAACCTGTTATTAAATTGTTAACTTTCTGATGTCTACCTTATTACTTTAAACACACATACCAGACTGACTTTAAATATACACACTGAAACCAGTAATAAATCTTTCCAAACACTAAACTTAGGATGTATGCACAGTCTTTAAATTTTAATTTTTTTTTTTTAACTTTTTTGAAGAGTTCTACGTGTGTAAGTTTCTTTTGGTGAAGTCATACCGTGTATCCTCTGAAATTATTTGGTTGTGTAAGTCTCGGCAGGGCTCTTTTAGAGAGCAGGAACTAATATTTGGGGACAAGTAATTGTTTGCCAGCTTGTTCTTAGGCAGGAGCAGCTTCTCTGGTGGAAAGTACCTACCAAATTCTCTGATTACCATGGAGGAGATGTAAACCTTCAGAAAGATGAAAACAGCTCACAAAATTTTAAGAGAAGGCAGAAATTTTGATTCAAATTTTGAAATCCTAGCAAGCTTGTATAGAATGAAGCAGGAAACAACATGCTCACACTGGCTCATGAATTACCTTTCACTAATTCCAAAATCAATGTTTTTTTCCGTCACAATGTGCTTTTCCAAGCAGGGATTTGAATGAAAGTCCCTTACCTCATGCCTTGTTTTTTTCCCTTCTGTTGTCCACCAAAAAACTTTATAAGCTCCCTGATCATCCCAAAGGAGAGTGAAAATACAGAAAAAATGTCTGCAGAGTTTTACTAGAACAGAATAGCAGCTCTTTATTCAATTTTGGGCAGATGGCAATCTGGAATTGTTCATCTATGTGAAGGCTCTGAGACAGCTGGATTGGGAGTGTGGTTACTTTGAGTTTTTCTGGAGGCACTGAAAAAGTCACCAGCAGAATAGAATACCTGCAAGTGCCAATATCTGTCCCATGCTTATTTTGATTGAACATAGGGAGAAGAGAATGCAATTAGGTCTATAATTTCATTAAGGGATCCTGTGCTCCCCCTCTCAGGACAGCTCAGCCCTCATTTTAGTCCACCACTTGCTCTAGAGAACCAGTACTATTTGTCTCTAGGGAAAGTAAGCACTTGGCTAACCAAGTAAACACAACAGATCTACTCTTTGTCAGTCCATGTCAAGACCTACTAAAAAATACAGTAATTCAGATAAATATTTTCAGATGTTTTCTGTGCATGCTGGTTTATTCTATTAAGTGGAGTTTAATCAGACTGACTGTTTAATTTTTAAATGCAATAAATTAATCCTGAAAAGTCAAAAAACACACAGAATTGTTGCCAGGTCTGCAACTGACAAATAGAAATGGGGATTTTTCTTCTGTGGAACATTTATCTTCCTGTGATGGATGCAAATTATGAAAACTGCTCTTTAAGGGAATGGAAAAGACATACTTTTAAAAATTTAAAATACACTACAAAAATATTACTTTATTGTGATTTTTAACTTCAGTTTGTTGAACTGAATTATCATGTTGCATTTTTGCTCCATTTAAGATTTGGCATTACCTGGACTACTCACTGCAGTATCATATATTCCTCATGTTCTATTTTCTGCCATGAATCTCTAGATTCCAAGATACCCAAAACAAAATTTTGAGCAAGGTGACTTGGCAGGTCAATTGAACATGAACAAAAGTAAAACCTGTCCAGAATCAAATGCTGCAGTTCCAATTCAGATTGCTTAATCCCAAAATATTATGTTAGTTTTCCCTGATAAGAATCCCAAAATCTTTGCAAAGTCTGAACTTCCCCAACAGATCTGTTGTGTATGTAAATCTGAAACTAGGGAGAGATCCAAGAAGAAAATGAAGTGACTGAGACAGCAGTTTACCAACCACTCAGTCACCTTATTTACAGAAGAAATAGGCTAAGTGGTTACTTTTGAGACTCATATTGTGCAGCAATTCACCCACGAATGTCCTCTTTTTTTTCCCAGTGACCAGAATTTTGAAGTGTTAGAGGCTTTAGGACACTCTGACCAAAGCCCATTGTTTGCAGGGGTCTCAAGTATTGACTGATGATTTTACTGTCCAGGAAGGACAGAGGTCAGAGTCACAGTTGGAGGTTTAGCCTGTGACAATGTTTTTGTGACAGTGTGGGAACAGCCTGACTAGCAAAAAGTGGACATTGTGTCTGTTCTCAACTTAGAAGTTGTGTTGTAAGGCTGTTTCAGCTGTTGGTAAAATAAGACATTAGATGATTGTATTGCAAAAAATGTGCATCATCAGACGCAAATTTGATTAATGAAGACACTTCTGGTACTGAAATATTCTCCACAGTGTACTTTGCTCCTCCTCATTGCTGTGATCCAAGGCAAAAATCACCTTGCTCCAGTCTTTCGCTAGTGAAACACAAAAGAATAGCTGCTCATGTCTGGGCTGTGTAGGCCCTCATTTTTTACTTCTTACAACAAGAAACAGTCCATCATCACTAAGCAGTCTCATAATAACTGATGGTATTTATGAGTTTCATTTTAGCCTCCTAGGTTGCTGCTGGTTTTCTCAGGCAGCAGCGAGGTCTGTTGAAGAGATAAGTTTTTCTCAAAACATGCTCTGGGAAAACTGAGATGAGAAATGTAAATAATCCTACACCTAGAACTTGTTTACATAGAAGCACTGTTTCTAATTAACCCATCATAGTAATGAAGGGTTAAACAATAAACCAATCATGTCCAGCTGTGTCAGAACCTATAAAGAGAGGTTTGTTTGTTAATAGGGTTCTTCAGCCTTTAGAGAAGTTAAATCTGTGTCATTTGTCAACGCAACAACAGCAACAGGTATTTCAAATAGGAGCTCCCCAGTCTGAAAGAAATATCTCCTACTGTCTTCCCATCAGAGAGAGAGCCCATCCCTTCCTGCTGGGAACCCAATGAACTTTCCTTGCTTGATCTTCTGTGTCAGAAATGAGAGGAATAAAGAACTTTTTATAACAAGATACAGGTGATTCCTCCTTGCTTACACCAGTTCACATCTGCACCATCATGAAAAATCACATCCCTGCACAATCTGTTGTGAGCTGCATTTCAGTAGGAGTGAAACAACCTTTCCTTCTCCTCTTCCCCTCATATCAAGAATCAAAAAGAGTTGAGTACATATTCTGTATCCTGGGCACCTCTTCATGGAAGGTGAGCTTTACTGTTGTGCTTCACAGCTCAAGTATCTCGTGCATTAGCAACCTGAAATGATGTTTAAGTCCTGGATGTTTAGGGTCCAAAACCCAGAAGATTTGTTTCGTTTCCTGTTCAACTGCAGTCTTCCTATGTGACATTACACAAGTTATGGAGCTTTTCTTAGCTCTAGTTTACTGTCTGTGAAGGGAGATAATTTACTTGCTCCTCTCAGAAAATTTAAAGTTTTTGAGTCACTCAGGAATTATAACAACAATGTGCACACCAACCGCAACCCATGGATTTAGGGGTGCCCCATTTTGGCTAGGTAGACCAGAGAATCTGGTCCTCCATCAATCAGAACAGGAGAAAGGAAAGCTGGATGATGCATGATGAGGTTCTGCAGTGGTTCTGGAAATCACCTCACATGTGCCCATTCCAAACAAAATTCAGGAACCTATTTTAATGTTAGTCAACAGAAGTTTTCTGGTCATTAAATGTTTGTATTCATGATTATTTCTGCTAGGAAGCCACAGATATCATTCAGAATTAGTCTGAAACAAGCAGCATTTGTCCCAGTAAAATTCTCTCTTTAACATGTATTCAATACTGGGGGTGAAAAAAGCAACCCTTATATTGCCTACCAGGTACAAAAGCAGGAAAGTTTGAATGCAAGCAAGAACAATTGTTGTCAGCTAATGACTATAACTATTTGCTGTTCTTCACTCTTCTGCCTCTCATAGAAATTTCAGGCATATGATGAGAGAGTCAAAACGGCTCCAGAAACTTTAGCGATCTGTCACATCCTGCAAGTGTGAACAGCCAAAATGATCAATGTTTGAACATGCCGTGTGATGGTAATTGACACAACAAGGAAAGCTTTTACCCATACTGAATAATTAAGAGTAATCAATATATTGGCAGGATTGATTCACTGCTGATCCATAAACAAGGAAAAAGCCATATTCCTCGAATTGTTTATTTACTGTGACTGGTTCTGTCATATCAAACTGCAGTGCTGCAATAGCACTTTATAAATGAGCATTGATTTCCATCAACCATTTAGTGAAAGTTTACAGCACAGTTAAGCTATTGACATGTGTTACTTCAGAAACAAAGCCAAATGTCTATTTTTCAGACTGGAGTCACAAATCCCATCTTCCAGCTGGAACAATGAAAGTAGGTATAGAAGAAACATGCCAAAGAGCAGCAGTTTTTAAGACATTAGGAGAGACTGGTGTGACCAGACAGCCTGTATGACTACCTCTAAAGTTTGATTTTCTTGATGTATTACAAGTTCAGAGAAGATGAATAGCACATTTCACTAAATTGCATGTTAAAATATGTAGTTGCCCATACATAATACAGCTATATGACAGAATATATTAATTATAAAACACAAGCCTGTCTATGGCTTCCTTACTTTCAGGTGTTCTGTTTTTCCTCCTTGCTGACCATTTTGACACTTCTCTCAGGTTTCTCCTGATTAAACATCACATGTAATCTCACAAGCAGTGTTTGGTGTCATCTAAGTAAAATATCTTTTTGTATGTTTTTCATGGATACCTCAGTGATTAAAAAATTTGTTTTAAAAGTACTCCCTTTCCCCTCTTCCTTTGTGCTGATGTATTCAGCACAATCCGTTTCCTAATCACTGTTGTCATTTATCTCTTCGTTTTACCTTGTCACCTACTTAATTCCACTAGAGGCATTTCTAACATCTCTGTCTAATAATCTCCGCTAACAATGCAGAACACTATTAGCATAATAAGCATTTCCCATCTGCACAAATAAGACTCCTTCTCATCAGTCTGAAAACTAACTACTGTACATAAAAATAGCCAGGAATCATTAGAATTAAAGGCAGAATACATTGCCCTGAAAACAAGCTTCTTCTCTTTCTGCTCCTGGTGGTACCCACTTCAACTGTCTGTAATAGTAAAGTCTATAAGTTCAGGATTGAGCACAAGGTCCCTGGCACCTGTCCTGTTTTATGTTAATATGATCCCTAACACTGTTTGGAGCAAAGAAAAACTGGCAATGATGCCCAAGAGCATTTTAGGGGTTTAGCATAAACCATGGGCTCATCCAAGTGACCAGTGTGAAGATCCACACTGTTCCACAGGTGAGCACAGTTTTCCTGTCTATACCATTGTCATAGTTTAGTGTGGTGTGCTTTATATGTTCCTTACGTATTTTATGAATTTAATAGTTTGTTCTGTATCCCCCCATTTTTTCCTGGGTTAATAGTTTGTCCCTAAAGCTGTAGCCTCCCCCCAGTTGTCATTCTACCCTAACCCACCCCCTTTTTGCCCAGAATGTTCCTGTCTGTCTTCCCCATGGGCCAACCTCTACTGACATCCCATTGGCCCATGTGACCCATTCTCCTTCCCAGGTTTCCCCTATTGGTCTATGTGCTGTAATCCGCTCCCTTTGCTCCTCCCCAGTCGTACTGTCTTTGGTCCCCAGTCCCAAAACCCCACCTTTGTTCTGTTCCTTAAAACCCACTGCTCTGTGTGTGTCAGGGTCCTTGCCCCTGCTCAGCCTTCGAGTTAAGTTGTGTTCTGTTTGCCTTTATAATAAACGATTCTCGGAGCTGCATGCCAGGCCCATCTCGTTTGTACGTGTCAATCCCAAAGATGATTGCTCAGGCGTTCAGGGCCCACGGGGGAGTGTCGCCCCTCGTCAGCACACAGCGTCATCGTGTGGAAGTGCTCATGGCAACTGTTCAGGAATTCAGTCTCCAATTCAGTGCCCTCACTGCTCCCCATGTCTCCTCCAACTGCAGGCACAATAGGCAAATATCATGGGTTGAGATAAGAACAGTTTACTTGGAACAGCAATGAGAGAAGAAAATAAACAGTAACAGCAACAATAATAATAAAAGGTGTAAGAAAATAAATTGTTCACATGGACAAACATCCCTGATAATAGAAAATACTGGACTCCTCTCTCCACCATGTTTTCTCATGCAGAAGGAACCCCTTCTCCCCAGAAGACAGTCCCTGTCTCCAGCCCCAGCAATGGTATAGAACAACCTTGGGTCCTGACCAAGCCCCCTCCCAGTTGCTGCAAACAATTAACCCTGTCTTGCTGGAACCAGGACAGCAATATATATCTCTACTCCACACCCTTGAGTATGACTCAAACCTTGGGGAGTTGAAGGGAGACTTGCCAAGGAGTGTAGTTGGACTATGGACCTAGCTTCCCTTTCGCCTGGATACCTGCAAAGATGCACAATGTCTGAATAAAATGAGGTGACACATTTATGTTCTTATTATCTTTGGAAGCAGTTCCATCAAAAGCAGAGGCATATGTGTTGTCAGACCCTTATATCCATGTCCTATAAGGCAAATTAATAACTTTCTCAAAGCAACAGAGTCAGGTGGCACCCAATAGACATCACTAGTCATATCTTGTCCCATATTTACCTGGACTTCTAATGTGGCAGTGTCCTTGATCTCCATGCAAATCTCAGGAAAGAAGTAGTTTAAAAAAGTCTTTGCCTATACTGGTAATTTAGATCTGAATAATGTAGACAAACCCTAACATGTTCTTTTCTTCTATTTTTGTCTGCTCTCTGGTGAAGACCAGGCACAGCTGATGACAGAGTCTGTGCAAGGTTCTATTTATTGGCAGTCAGGGTTAGGCCACCTGCCATGGGACAGACTCTTCAGCCATAAGGTTTCCCTGACAGTCAACAACAGAAATTAAGAATCCTTGGCCTGGTATGTTTGCTGGTACTGATGTAGCTAAAAGCCTGCAGGTCTCTGGGCACATTTGAATGTGTGGCTGAGGCATATTCCTGGTGGTTCTGGTGCCCAGGGTGCAGGTAACAGACAAACTTTGGTCTGCCAGCCCTTTGACCTCCTCTTCCCTCAGAACATGATGTCATTCAGCTCTGGAGACATTGGAATTCATCTCATCATGAGAAGTGTCACTACACAACATTTGCACTATTAAGGCACTAGAAACCATGATTGTTGATAAACTAGAGCTTTGTGTCATATGTCATATTTTCAGACCAAAAGAACAAATTTTAACTAGAGAGACTCTTCAAACAGTAGGTGGAAAACACAAGGATTTAAATCAGGAATTAGACAATGCTAAGCAGCTTTCATCTACTTTAATTAGAGATAATATTTTTTTCTTAATAATAAAATTAAATTTATGGAAATCAATTTAAAATTGTGATTTATTTTTAACAATTAGAGAAAAATAATTTTATTTTATATATTGGGAAAATTTCCAGGCTATAAAACCTAAAAGAAAGTTTCATCATTACTATGTTCTGACCCACATCTCAGGCTGGAAATACCTGATTAATCTTGTTCCTAACAAGATTAGCCCAAACTCATAAATTAACAAGGATCCATCTAGTAGTTATTGGTATCAATTATTGGCAGTTCATAGGTCTTTCGTTTTCAGATTTAAAGACAAAAACCTGAATTTTTTCCACATACGTTTATCTTCAACATATGATGGACAATATTATTTCCTTAAAATGTAAAATAAAGGCTACCAGACAGGTGTTGAAATTGTACTCCAAATCCCATGTCCTCGTCAGTTTTTTTAATGTGTTTCTTAATTTAAATACACATGATTTCTAAGGTACTCGTGAAAGCATTTTGCATGTAAGAAATATTTCTAACTTTTAGACACATTGTTCTTATAGTGTGTCTGTTGTGTTGCACTCATGCACAAACACACCAATAATATATCTGTTAGTCTTATATATGACACTAGTGTGAATATCTGCTGTGATATAACATAAGTATATTGTGTGTTTATGCATGTTTGTGTTGAATTCAGGCATTATTTTATTTTTTGTTTCTTTTGCTTTTCAAGTGATGAGTTATTTGGAAGCTGGATCAAAGCCCTACTTGGCTGATTTAGAGAGACAGCTGATTGGGCAAATGAAGTCAACAGGATATTTTCCAATACTTAAAAGCATTTATAAAAAAAAATTCAATTTCTTTTTCTTTAGTGTCACCCTGATAGAGACGTATGATTAAATTGCAAAAAATATTCTAAGAGTCAATGGTATAATTCTTCTAGAGATATTGCTGTTAGGTAGCTACCAATATTGAACATTGTTTCCACTTTTCTCCCCTTTCATTTTCTTACATACATGTATCTATACATTACCACTATACACAATATTTGCATAACTGTATGCATGTATAATTTTAGTTCATCTATTACCACATCATATCACATGAATTTAACTTTTCATGGAGTTTTACTTTGGAAAATCACCAATCCCAGGATTCTGAATAGCTGGATACACACGACAAATAGATGTCTAAGGACTTCTAAAAAGATCTATAAACTAGGTGACGTGACAAATTCTCTGAATAAATGCAGGATTTAGCATGTTGAATAGTGTTATATATTGCAACATTATCTTCTTCTGCTAATGTTTGTTTACATATCAGAGATTTTTTATTTTTTAGTTACATGTGCCTTAAAGGGGAGAATACTTTTATGGCTTTGCACAGTAGACCTCCACCCCCTCATTTAAAATTGCTGAGATGGAATGTGGAGATACTGACTTCAATGATATTTGGATCAAGCTCTCAGACTGTAATTGGACACGCTGAAATCCCTGCTAAAGACGTTCCTTAAGGCTAATGATGCACTTCGGGGGACACAACCTAAATATGGCTTATAGGGCTTTCAGGAAGGCAGAAGCTTGGATAAGAGAGCTTCTAAGACACATGCCTTTCTTGTTGCTGAACAATGTGAACATTTAATTTTTCCTACACAACTCCTCCTCTTCTACTGCCTGTCAGATAAAAAAAGGCTCACAGATGGTTTTGTGGGGGAGATAAAAGACCCTCTTTTAACCTCTACCCCACCCCCCAAATAACTGCATATCCAATGTGAATTTATCAGAAGCCTTATGTGAGTTTCAAAACTTTTGCCAAGTCCACATTTTCTGTTTTACCAAAAATCTAATTTCAGATTTCATTCTTTTAATTAACAGATCACAGATACTACTTTAATTAATTATGCTCTAAAAAATTAAATCAGCTAGATGTGAGTGCTTCCTTTTCTGCTGAGCTCAGTTGGAATTACACTATCAGCACAAATGTTATTGATGGAGAAGACCTGTCCATCATGAAATGATGAATGGGATCATTCTCAGAGCACTATGTTGAGTTTAGTTGACCAGATCACTTCTAGGCTTACACAAGGGCAAGGAAATTTCCCAAAGGAGTTCCAGAGCTAAGTTCCTACTACAGAACTACTAAATTCAAACAATTTTAAATTCTAAATTTTACCAGTGGTTTCAAGAAAGTTGAAACTTATTTCAGGGTGCCCCTAAAGGACATTTCCCATCTAATGTGTATACATTTTCCTTCAACGAAACAGTACAGATGTCAAGTTCAAAATTCTGGAGGTGTTTGCCCAAATTTCTTCACTGTACAATGTTACAGTGTTGTACTGCATAAGGTATAGAGAAGTCATTCTACCCCCAGGATTTTCATCTGTGAATTTTTCTTATAGTACAACAGAACCAGGCTGATGTTTTTACTTTAATACACAGCAAGTCAAAAGTGCCTTTTTTCATGACCTGATGAAAACACTTTCATTTAGTCTTGTTCTGTGCTCATTTATCTCACTCACAACAGTGTGCCTCAGAGTAAGACTCAAAAATCAGAGACAAAGTGTATCCCAAACAAAGGAAGGATATCAACAGTTGAAATAATTCTTGGTCCACAGCAAATTAATGGAAAATCATGTGAGCACTTCATAAAGTTCTGAAGTTGAGAACAGTAAAAGAACTGTATCATATTAAGCAATTTAAGTTGGAAGAGACCTCCTCAGGTCATTTGGTCCAACTATAGCTCACAACAAGGCCAGCCAGACCAAAGAGACCAGGGTCTTGTCTAGTCCACTTTTGAAACTCCAAGGAAAGAAATCTGAAAGCCTTCGTGTGGAAAGTGGGCTCTCTAGCACCATATGGCTATTCACAGAACTACAGTGGAAGAATCTAGGACACTGGTAATATCCTTGATCTCACCTTCTCCTTCTCATGTGGCTCATTGCAGTCTTTTATGTCATTTGCTATTTAACCCAGAGGTTACCAGTTCTGTAGCATGCTGAGTACACCAAAGAGGGGTTTTATGGAGTCATTTGGACTATAGATGTAATGACTGCGTTTATGACAAATGGACTTGATAACTTAGATGGTCTCCTGCAGGTATCTCTTCCTAGCTGAATCTGCAGTATTAACTGCGCAAGTAAACCATGGCTTGCATGAATGACAGCTTGTTTTTCATCATCTATAACAGCATATTTTTGCATGTGAAATCACCTGCTTGTGACAGCATAGGCATGTTTTGCATACATATCTTATGAGAGGTCCCTTTGAAAGATGATCTTTGGACAACCTCTACAGTCCTCCTGGAAATTCCTATAAATGACTTCTGTTCCAAGGGTAAATATATGCAAGTGAAATAAAGAGGTCCCACCCTTCCTACAAAATTTCAGCTTCACACACGTCAATCTAAAAATGCATTTTATAAATCTGCTTATTAGAGAAACCACACAAAGAAAATGAAAGCAAAGATACACACCTCATGTTTCTGGCAGCCCATTCTCTATATAGGCATGTAAGAGACAGGCCTTCAACAGCTATGAAGAGTTGAGAGGATTAGGCCTAATTTGAAGATTTGTTTCCATCCACAGTTCCATTTTCTACTATAAATTATTTAGACTTCCAAGGAATTGAGAAACAGTGTAAAAGAGGAATGTGCAAGAAATCAGGGAAGATAAATTAAGGGCATGTTACAGGGTGAGTATCGTGTTCACCAGGGCCTGGGCTGTTTAACCTGGTCTCCAGGTCCCCATTTCAACATGATTTTGCAAGCATAGCTGAAAGTTTTGGGTTAGTGTGGACCTGTTGCCTTGCTTTTCAGCCTTCTAATGTTTAACTTTAAGTGTCCTTGTTCTCACACTTGTTCTTGTAAACAATATGGATGTTTACATACTTTCATGGAGGAGGAGTTATCTTAATAGACACCTGTCTTAACCAATGTGATTGGAGAGGTGTTGACCTTACTTACCAATCACTTAGTTTACTTACTATACTATATAATAGAGTCAGTAATGTAATAAAGTTAGTCCTCTTAGTTGAACCCGTGTCAGAGTTCTTGTAGTGTTTCTAGTGTAGCAGTGCAACATGGACCATGTAGATAGTAAATAGCAATGTATGGGAGACACTACCAGGTGATGGAGGAACTCAGTAGGAAGAGGAAAGCAGTAAAAGAAATATATTCTTATTATCCTCTGCCCCACCCTGAGTTATTTCGTAGTTTCTGAGTTTTGTTTAAAATATGAAGTCAAGTTTTCAAATAAATCTTCCAGAACCTATCTTCTGAGTGAATCAGGGAAATATGGCATGGCCAGGAACGTCCTTAAAGGCTACTGCATTGCAGCCATTCTCTGTCTGACAAGGGGCATAGCCCTGCGGTGATACACAAAAATGTGAGCTTGATTCCTTCATGAACATGTAGGTGGCCAGGAACAAGTCACCCAGGCCCTCCACTCCCCAGATCTGCACCTGCAAGATAATAATACCTCACTGAGAGCTGTAAAGAAAAAGGACAGTTTGATTACAATGAAAGTTCTCTTTTACTTTTTCTGCAGAGAAAAAAGTAAGGTACGGTAGACAAATGTCCTTGACCCTAGGTAAAAGTTGAAAGAACAGGAAACCCCTTTTTTCATGAAAGACTAAAACTGTGAATAACATTCTCCCCATCTCTTACCACTGAACATACCTTTCATACTCTTAACAACTTTGTGGTGACAGGCAAGCCTTACCTTTCTCTGTCCAGGGAGTGAATTCTCAGCATCATTTCCTCAGTGACCTCCACAGTGGGCCCTGTTATTTGTCACCCCTTTCAGTAGAAAAGAAAGAGAAAACGAAGTGCAAGGGTAATATTTCAATAAACCTTTGCTTTGATGTCCAAAGAAATTCCCTAGCACACCTCAGCTGCAGGAAAGAGCTTTCTACAACCTGGGATACAGGACAGGAAAGAAAAAGGAGGTACTCTCTCTGCACATATAGCAACCTGCATTTGCACAAGGAGATGAAATGTGAGTAGTCCCACTGACTCTGTGACACAGTGCAGGTTACTGAGTTTTTCACAAACTTCCTACCCTTTTTCCATGGTGTAGGATACAACAGTATTATGCTGACTGAACTGTTTATGAACATCCTGGTAACAGTTGTGATCTAGAAGTTTTGACTACCTCCTTCATGGCCCAATCCAACACTCACTAAAGTAAATGAAATAAATCTCTTTAGACAGGAATGCTAACAGCACTGGAGGTACCAAGAATACATAGTGAAGCTGGCTCCCATCACTCTATAACCCTTCCATTTCAACTGTGTGTTAAAATGAGCATGTTATGCCATGTCTATAATTCCAAGTACTAAAGGTCGTTCCATTTTTATAATTCAAGCTATGATCATGATATACCTCCTCAGGAGAAATTACATCAAACTTAAGTTCATATTCCACACTGGAAATATTTCATATAGCACATAAATGTTCAAAACATGATTATGCTCTGCCTCAACTCTTTTCAGTGCAGTTTTAACTTCAGATGAACGGACAACAAAACAACAGGGAAATCCTGCACTAATATTTTGATTTGGAAGATTTATAGGGAAGGCTATGGGGGAAAACTGAATCTGGAAGGAAAGTGCTGCTTAATAGGAAAATATATCAGCAGAATCAAGACCTGTATCTCTGCAACAGTTTTCCCAACTACATGAATGTTCAGAAAGATATTTAGCTTTCCCTCCTTGTTATTACAGGTTGGGGTAGTCTTTTGATTCATAATCTCCAAAACATCTGTTCTTTCTTGCATTCTGATCCCTAGTATTATTAAAGTATGAAATTAAGGTGAATTATGAAAATATCTAGAGACCTAAAGTTAATCAGTATTCTTTAATGAGGGTTGAAATAATTTTCTTCAATTGTTTCAAAAATTAATGAGAAGCCTCTAAAACAAGCTATTTGATCTCTATTTTTAAAGAGTAAGAAAAAGAAAGGATGTAAAAAGACCTTATTTACTCCCTGCTCTTTTCTCAAGGATTTTTGGGAGATTATTACTCCAAGAATAGAAATGCCAGTATACTTTTCAGAAACCTTTATCTCTGACAGAGTTGTGATATCTTTTATTGATACATGTGCTGTCAAACTATTATCTGCTATTTAAACATCCAGGATTTATTCTGTAACAGAAATACATTTTCTGAAGTAATTATATAATGTGAATTGTTTTTTTCTGAACTCCCAGTAAAATGTAGACATGATACATGCAAATCCAAAGGAGGACAATGAACTGACGAAGAGACTGGACCACTTGACTGAGTTTGTTCAGCCTGGAGAAGAAAAGACTCATGGTGCTCTTATCAATATGTATAAATACTGTATGTGTGGGGATTAAAGAACAAAGAGACAAAGAATTCTCATTGGTAGAGATAGAAAAGTCAAAAGGGAATCAACACAAGCTCAAAGGAAATAAATTCCATTCAAACTTAAGAAAAAAATAATTCTCTATCTACAGTGATACTTTCCAAACACTAGAACAAGTTGACTTGTGGGATTGTGTTTTCTCCATCCTCGGAGATGCTCAAAACTCAGCTGAGTACAGCCCAAAGCAACCTGCCCTAGCTGACCTTGCACTGAACAGAGCCATTATGCTCATTCTTCGGAGATCACTTCCAAACTTCTGTGATTCTGTGAAAACCTGGAGTCCATGGATCGGAGGGTCCAAAGATATTTCAGTCACTTGATTCTTTATATCAATAAGCTGATGAGACAGAAATACAACTGCGGTAAAAATCACAGAGTTGAAGAGTTTCCAGGCGTTGAAGAGTTTCCAGAGGTCCATGTAAACTTCAACTCAAAAGAGTTGAATTTTACATGGACCTCTGGAGATATCTGATCCTGCTCAAGCAGGGCCACCTAGATCTGGTTGACCAGGACTATCTCCAGACAACTTTTGAAATCTCTAGGGAGGGAGACTCTATGATCTCTCTAGCCAACTATCATCAGGGATCAGTTGCCCTCACAATGCAAAAGTGTTTATTGATCTTCAGATGGCATGTCCTGTGTTTCAGTCTGTGCCCACTGCCTCTGGTCCTGTCACTGGGTAACACTGAAGAGCCTGACTCCTTCCTTTTTGCACCTTCATTCAAATATCCCACACAACAATGAGATCCCCAAGCCTTCTCTTTTCCAGGATGAACAGTCTCATCTCTCTCAGCTTTCCTCTGTAGAACAGTTGAACTTGTCTCTTCATTGTCTTTGTCACCCTTAATCAGACTCTCTCCAGATCTTCCACATTTCCTCCTTTGCAGTGCGGAGCCCAGAGCTCAACGCAGCACTCCAGCTGTGGCCATCACTGAGTAACGGGAAAGGATCACTCATCTCCTCAGCCTGCTGACAATACTTCTCCTAACTAATGGCAAAAAGCTCACTTCTGTCTCATGTTCAGCTTGGCATCCACCTGGACCCTCAGGTCCTTTTCTGCTGTGCTTCTTTCAAGACAGTTGACCCAACACCCTACTGATGTGTGACACTGCCCCTTCCCAGCTGCAGTACTTCACACTTGTTGAATTTCATGAGGTTCCTGTCAGCCAGGTGATGTTTTCAGCTGGAGATATCCCCCCAAACTATGCATGATTGTGATTCATTATTATTATGATTAATCTTTACATTTAGATAGAAATGTTTTATATTTGGGAAATATATGCTCTCCTATGAAAAAAAAATATAAACAGATAAATAGAGGAAAAAGATTAATTTTTTTCTTTTTCAGACATAGCCAGATAGATTTACTGAATCTAAAATGCATAGGCTCCTTAATTATATTCCAGGTGTCACTAAATGAACCTACATTAATACAAAGCAGATATTGTAAATAAACATTAAAAGACACATCAGATAAGAATTCACATCCAGCCTCCAACCCAACCATAGACATGAGACCCCCAAAAGTACATATCCACAGTTTCTGAGTCTGACGTCTTGTGTTCTTCTCCTATGTAGATTATCTACTTGTATTAGATAAGAATTTTTAGTTTGTCTTTCTTGTCCTCTCTCAAATTGCCTAGTTTCGTGAACCTTGCAGGAATATCATGTCCTTGAAACCTCTGTTTCTCAGTCAAATATGATTTAAAAGTATTAATAAGTTCAAATGTTAATGTATGTTACATAGTCAGAACACATTAATAAGCAGTGGGTAATGAACCAAAGGTGCTCCGAATGCTATCTCCTTAAATCTACACTCCAGAGCAATGGAGTGTATGATTTTCCCAGAAAGTACTACAAAGGTAAAAAACCACTCTTGCTTACTAATTCAAGCTGACACAACAAAACACAGTTGTCTCTGTAATCTGTAGCAGCAACTGTGTAAAACAAGCAACATTAAATATGCTTAAGCTGTAAGTAGTTGTGTTTCATAGCACTACAGATAACTTGAGGAAATCCTCCACATTGATTTAACCCTTCTAATAAATAATCTGGGCAATGTTGACATTAATTGAAGCCTTGTTCCAGGCTATGGTTTACTTACAGTCATTAAAGACAGAGCTTTCCCTGATTACTGACTTGTAGGAAAAGCAAAAATATCTGTGTCAATGGCTAATATTCATTCCCCTTCTCCTCAATAAGAATAAAAATCACCTGACCTTCAAGGCAGGAAAGATATGCATGCTTATTCAGACTTATGCCTGCTTATTCAGAATTATGTCTGTAAAGATATTAGACAAAAGATGTCTCATATTAAAACAACTACATGATGCAGATCTTTGAAGTTATGCTATTTGTTAGTAGCAATTAATACTGGGGTCATCTGCTTCCTGACAGTCTCTGACAGTTTGTTAGGAATTCTTGGTATTAACATATATTTTAAAGGTTGAAAAATATGTGATAGGTGCACATTTGATAGATGTGTGGATAAATGTTTAGAAAAAGAAGTGAAAAATCCTAACAAAGTGAGAATGTACAAAAACCACAGGACAAAAAAAAAGGCATATTTTGCTGTCTTCTATATTTTTTCCGTCTTCATTCATTCCTGTTTGTTTTTGATTTGCCTCATCCATGATTTGCCAGAAAGAGGTCTTATCACTACCTGTGTGCTTATAAAGACTTAGAAAATACAGATTTTGACTCCAGGATACAAATCACTGGCAATTATTCACAAGGAACTATTACATAGATATGAAGATATGTCTGACACATAACCAGCTAGTACAAGTAGGTGTCATATTTAATTTTAAAAAGCGTTTATATTCTTAAATATCTTACACAATTTGTGTAGGTTACTTGATTATTTTTCTCCTTAAGTTCATATGCTTTCTTGTGATAAGGCTTTGATAGGGAAAAAAATCAGACTAAGTACAAAGAAACAAGACAGCAAACTGGCCTAAGATTTCTTTTCATGCCTGTGTGATTGAGGGAACTTACAAGGCAGGGAAGACTCTGCTTCAGTTTTATAGCTATGGGATTTGAAAGTTGCAAGGCTGCTTAATAAAGAAAGTTAAAAGCACCCCTGTAAGGATTTAAATGGAAGTTTCATCTGTTCTACAGAAACACACCTTTCTTACTACTGTGATTTTGATCACCTGCTGTTCTCCAATTAAACTATGAACAAGTGAAAGGAATGCAATATATTTGCATGTGAAATGTAGCATAGTAGCAATCAGAGGTTTTTTAAGAGAAGATCAATTTGGGAAGAACAATGTGTGTCTATAATGTGCAGCAAAGATTTCTTTATTCTTCTGAATTGAGAAAACAAGATGCTGAGAGCTTTATTTTCTTAATGAAAGAATGTTAGGATGATTTGCCACCCACCTGGGACTCTGAGTGGCAGAGCAAGTGGAAGGTAGAGAAATATGGCATGTATTAAAAGCAGCTTAAAGAACTGTTGATGAAAAGGACTAGTTCAACAGTTAGAAAACACAGGTTATATTCTTGGCTTTATTGTCTATTTAGTGTGGAATGGGAAATGGTGTTTTACATCTGTATCTCAGTTCTATGTGTGTAATAAGGGGTTTCTTTGTTTTGCAAGATACTTTGGTCTAAATGTGCAAGGTCACAGTTACTGATCTATTTCAGTGGTTTATAGAGAAGTTGCACGGTTCTCAGTACACACCAGCTTTGTTTCACAAGTTTAACATTTTACATCCACAGAACTCAGAAAGGTAGAAAGAGGGGCATGGAAATAATATCCTTGCTGTTACAGGAGATGGGACTAAGCTGCAAGGAAGTGAGGTGACTGCCAGCAGCAATCTCACATAGCAGCAGGGCAGTCAAAAGTGGCAGCTGGATCCTCTGGTATCCAGTAAAGACCCCTCTACCTTAGATCATATATCTGTTGTGTGATAATAATGTAGCTCTAGCACAAGTTACTGCACAAAGAAGGGTTCCATCTCATACTGGGCCTGTTTTCTTTTGGATAACATGATTATCTGGGCTTTCAGTGCTGCAGTTCACAAAAAAATGAACCTTCAAAAAGCAGGGATATTTGCAAAAAGAGTTTATAGCAGCACAGGAAATAAATATATAATTTCAGGTTCCCAAAAACTGTGAGATGAAAGGAAGACATCAGGGCACTGTGTGGTTTAAGGCAGGGGAGGGGATGCTGGAAAGAGGGCAAGGAAAAGAGGGGGGTAAGGGAATAGGAAGTGGGAGCAGGGCAAGAGGAGGAAAAAATAGGGGAAAAAAAAGAGGTGGCTGCAAAACTGCTGACCAGATTCCAGAAGTGCATCTTTAAAGATCCAAAAACTAATGAAAAAATGTGTCTTTTAAAGTAATCTAGTGATTTATATCCTCACTCATTAAAGTCAGTGAGAATTTTACTATTGATTTCAAGAGAATTTCATCAGTTATTGGAGAGTGAAGTAATATCATTGTATTTCTACTCACAGGGACAAAATTTTCTTCTGAAGTAATATTTTCAGTTGTATCTGGTTGAAGATCCTCCAATAATCTATGACCCACCAACAGACTACAGGTTTTTCATAAGTCAGATATTTCAATCACAGAATCATAGAACAGTTTCAATTGGAGAGGGACTTTGAGGATCATCTAGTTCCAACCCTCCTGCCATGGACAGGGACATCTTCCACTAGCCTGGGTTGCTCAGAGCCCCAGCCAACATGGCCTTGAAAACCTCCACGGATGGGACATCCACAGCTTCCCTGAGAAACCTGTTCCTGAGCCTCATCACCCTCACAGTAAAGAATTTCTTCCAAGCATCAAATCTAAACCTACTCTTTTTGTACCCCTCCCCACTACCCTGTCACTAGATGCTCTTATAAATGATCTTGCTCCATTTTCCCTGTAAGTCCTCTTTAAGCACTGGAAGGCTACAATTTACCCCAAAGCCTTTTCATTTCCAGGCTGAAAAAACCCACTTGTCAAAGCTTTTCCTCATAGGAGAGGTGCTTCATCCCCCTAATCAAGTTGATGTCCCCTTCAGGACTCCCTCCAGCAGGTCCCTGTCCTTCCTGAGCTGGGACCCCAGGGCTGGATGCAGCCCTGCAGGTGGGGTCTCACCAGGGCAGAGCAGAGGGGCAGAATCCCCTCCCTCCCCTGCNCGCATTATTATATTTGGAGCAATTCAATCCTCAGTTAGTTAATAGGATAATATTGCATATAAACGTAAAATAATATGGGTTTATTTGGTTACATTTTCAGGCAGAGAGGTATTTCTTCTTTTTCAAGGTTAAAATTAATTGTTTAAGGAAAACAGTTATGTTTTCCTTCAAAAACAAAAAAGTAGTTCATAGAACATATAGGAAATTCATAACTATTACTATTGCTACTCTGTAAATACACAGAGCATATAGATAAGAGAGTAAGTGGTGAGTGAAGATGCTCAAGGAATTGTAGATATCCTTTTCAAAGGTTCAAGAAAATTGAGTTGATAAATAAGTAGCAAACAGGACATTAAATATTAACATAAATACTAACTTCCTGTATGAGTTGTTATGCCACATATAAAACTATCTGGTGCCATTGCAGGGTCCAGCTATTACATTCCTTATCCTGCAGTCTGTCTTAAAATAAGATGATTAATATTTTGAGTTTTGTCCTTGTCATCATTCTGCGTGCTATTGACCCGGTTCCTGCAGTACCAAAAGAGCTGTTCTGGCACCAGGCTAAGGGCCACTTTGTGTAGGAAGTATTTTCATCTCTCCTCTGCATTGTCCTCATTCCTGATCCACAGTCCCAGAGGTGTGGTGTTTCAAGCCCTTTCAGCCTGAGCTGTGGGTTTAAATTCCCAGAGGCTGAANACCCTCCTGCCATGGACAGGGACATCTTCCACTAGACTGGGTTGCTCAGAGCCCCAGCCAACATGGCCTTGAAAACCTCCATGGATGGGACATCCACAGCTTCCCTGAGAAACCTGTTCCTGAGCCTCATCACCCTCACAGTAAAGAATTTCTTCCAAGCATCAAATCTAAACCTACTCTTTTTGTACCCCTCCCCACTACCCTGTCACTAGATGCTCTTATAAATGATCTTGCTCCATTTTCCCTGTAAGTCCTCTTTAAGCACTGGAAGGCTACAATTTACCCCAAAACCTTTTCATTTCCAGGCTGAAAAAACCCACTTGTCAAAGCTTTTCCTCATAGGAGAGGTGCTTCATCCCCCTAATCAAGTTGATGTCCCCTTCAGGACTCCCTCCAGCAGGTCCCTGTCCTTCCTGAGCTGGGACCCCAGGGCTGGATGCAGCCCTGCAGGTGGGGTCTCACCAGGGCAGAGCAGAGGGGCAGAATCCCCTCCCTCCCCTGCTGCCCACACTGCCTTTGATGCAGCCCAGGGCACATTTGGCTCCCCAGGCTGTGAGGGCCATGGCTGGGTCATGTCCAGCCTCTCAGCCCCCCTGCACCCCCAAATCCTTCTTGGCAGAGCTCCTCTGCATCTCTTCATTGCCCAGCCTGTTTTAATAGCAGGGGTTGCCTTGACCCAAGTGAAATACTTTGTACTTGGTCATTACTCCCATGGGCCCATTTCTCGAGCTTGTCCAGGTCCCTCTGGATGGCATCTCATCCTTCAGGAGTGTCACTGCACCACTCAGCTTGGTGTCATCTGCAAATTTGCTAAGGGTGCACACAATCCTGTCTCTCTGTCATTAGTGAAGATTCTAAGTAACACTTGTTATGCAGTGGTATTTCAGTGACACATGCCTATTCTGAGAAATACAATTCTGAAAGTTAAATTGGCATTTTTTACAAGAAAATTCAATTTTTACTTCCAAATCGCTTTTTAAAAGTGATTTGTTCAACCATGAATTGCATATTCAGCATTTCATTTACAGAAAATTTTCAGAGATTTATTTTCTTCTTTGTCTTCACTCTCAGAGGAGAAAAAAAAAATACTACAGAGCAAAAGAACTTTGTAGGCTTACATAAGAAAGACATATTTTAGCCAGTTGAAACCACACCACCTTCTGCTTCTGTTGACATAGCACCTATGCAGGATTTTCTCTTGGTTCTTATTTACTACCTTCATAATATTGCTGGATTCCCTGGGCAGCCAAGATAGTGACATTTTACAGTGAAACACAGTTTAATCTGCATACCATAGTTGAAAAACTGACACCCACCATAAAATACTACAAGCTATCCTTGTTTGAATCTGCATTTCTGGTTTTGTTCTGTTGAAAAGCACATGGTGTTTGCAGCACTTACTGGAAAACTGCATTTATTTTGCTCAGGTAAAGGTGGTTGTATTTCAAGGTTCTAAACCTAGTTAAATATTTTTCCATGCATTGTTATATTTGGAACAATTCAATCCTCGGTTAGTTAATAGGATAACATTGCATACAAACATAAAATAATATGGGTTTATTTAGTTACATTTTCAGGCAGAGAGGTATTTCTTCTTTTTCAAGGTTAAAATTAATTGTTTAAGGAAAACAGTTATGTTTTCCTTCAAAAACAAAAAAGTAGTTCATAGAACATATAGGAAATTCATAACTATTACTATTGCTACTCTGTAAATACACAGAGCATATAGATAAGAGAGTAAGTGGTGAGTGAAGATGCTCAAGGAATTGTAGATATCCTTTTCAAAGGTTCAAGAAAATTGAGTTGATAAATAAGTAGCAAACAGGACATTAAATATTAACATAAATACTAACTTCCTGTATGAGTTGTTATGCCACATATAAAACTATCTGGTGCCATTGCAGGGTCCAGCTATTACATTCCTTATCCTGCAGTCTGTCTTAAAATAAGATGATTAATATTTTGAGTTTTGTCCTTGTCATCATTCTGCGTGCTATTGACCCGGTTCCTGCAGTACCAAAAGAGCTGTTCTGGCACCAGGCTAAGGGCCACTTTGTGTAGGAAGTATTTTCATCTCTCCTCTGCATTGTCCTCATTCCTGATCCACAGTCCCAGAGGTGTGGTGTTTCAAGCCCTTTCAGCCTGAGCTGTGGGTTTAAATTCCCAGAGGCTGAAGCAGTCTTAGATCTGTGCTCTCCCACCTGTGGCTGTGGTGAAAATGGGACAGTACCTCAACACATTGCTGGGTGAAGTGGTTTGTGCAATGCAGGAGAATGTTTCCCCAAGCCCTTCTTTCTCTATTGCTTTTGATAGTTTAGTTAACTTTAAAGATACTTTCCCTAGCAGAGAAACCATACAGTTGTAATTACAGGACTGTTTGTATGATACGCATTTCAGTCTTCCTTAAAAATAAATAGACAACAGTGTAATGGCTCATCTGTTAAAACCGTTCTTTGGCTGGAGTTCTGGCTAAACTTCTTGGGAAGTTTATCTGTAGATGTCAAGAAAACTTCAAATAGCACCTGAAAAAGCCAAATACCAAACACAAAAATAAAGATGTCATCATGTATGACCGTATGAGTAATATAAGACCATACAAGTGGCCGTTTTGGCTCAGACTGCTGGCCCATCAGGCATAATGCTTCACAACCAGCAGCCAACAGAGGCTGAGAAAGAACTGAAGAGGCTGAATGCAGGCTCATGCCTTATTTTACACCTTGCAGTACCAAGACTTTCAAAGACTGAAGGTAGGAGTTGCTGTCCTTCTGTTTAACTGTTCTGATGAATTTGTTTTAACCCAGGCACTTCACTTGCATATATGATATATGATATATGATATATGATATATGATATATGATATATGATATATGATTTATGATATATGATATATTGTATATTGTATGTTGTATATTATATATTATATATATAATTATATATTATATATTACATAT
>WAAE01020595.1:113844-173847 GCA_013400495.1 Nicator chloris
ATATATGATATATGATATATTATATATATTATATATTACATATAATATATTATTATATATTATAAACGTGTTCAGAGTAACAGAATCAGAATAACTTTTTAGGAAGTCTAGGAACTTTTAAGCAAATGCACACTGAAATTTTAAGCATATGCACACTGAAAGAAGAGAACTTGCCAGAATTCAGCTCTGGATCACACGCCCACACTGTGGCTTAACTCCTGTTTCTGCACCATTCCTTATCCACAGCACTGTTTTGTAGGCATTCAAAAAGAAGCAGGTCTCCCAAATTCCAGTCAAGCTCCCTCCTCCCCACCCCCTGACTTTACCATACCTACTTCTCTAGCTTCTTGTAATGTCATGCTGGATTAGATCCTTTGAAATATCATGAGCTAGGTCTGGACAGAGGTTTTTCAGCACCCGTTGCTTTTGCCACTGGATGATATACAGCAGTAAGAAATCAAGACAGCAGAAACAATATGCATGCACATAGGCATGTGTCTGCATTCCCCTAGGAGAGTATTAATAGATGGGCTCAGTGCTTGGATGTGCCAGACTGGAAAAATTAATTACAGGTCACCTAAGCAATATTTATATTGACTGCCATGATTAGAGTTTGCCTTTGTCAGAAAAATTCACTTTCCTCTGAGCATCACAAACAAGCAATCATGCTGCATTTTCATGACTTTCTTTTGCTTGAAAGCCAAAACTTTCAAACCCAGAAATATTTTGACTACATAGGAAGGTCCCATGTTGGTATTAACACTTATAAAATGTTTGTCTCCTTTCTCTCACTGGATAAGCTTTATTTGTATTTGCGAGTCTCATTTTTTTGTCACTTTAATGGCTTTCTGTTTACTACTGAGACACAACCCTGTCAGAATTCTCGGGAAATTATGGAACTGAAGAGAACACACAGGCAGCCACTTGCGTTTATTCAGGGTTGAGGAGAAGGGCATAAGGACATGGAAGACAGGAGAAAATTGAAATTCACAAAATATGTTACAAAGAAAAAAAATCTTAAGTTTTTATTGAAAATTTGATATTGTGTCTTTTTTAGAACATCTAATAATTTTACATTACCTGGCCCTACGAGCAGTGACCCCAATAGTTCTATTTGCTGTTGTCATGGCAGAAACCCATACTTTTAAGGAAGATAATGGACACAGGATAATTACCAACACAAGTACTCTCACAGCAAGGCTAATGTTCTCCCTTTTCTTTAACAAGCAGCTCCTCATCCTCCTTTCAAACAGTACAACTCTTTACTGTATGCTTTTAGACATGAGGGGCCACATATAAAGGATTCATCAGGAAGCTTGCCAAAGTATTGTAATAGGAGGTAAAAGCTTAATTGCCTCACAGGTGAATGCCTCCAGTATGGATCTAAGCTGCAATATCTTTAAAAGAACTCAATCAGTTGTTTTAATGCCATTATGTTTCAAATTTTAAGTGCAGACACTCAAGGAAAAGAATTCCCCAGTTCAGGTCTATCTAGTAGCTCTTTATATTTGAATGACTGACACCTGTTAACATAATTAGGTAATTAGTTTACTTTGAATTATTAAGGGAAAGATCTGAGATGATAAAAGCTGTAACAGAGCTGGAGGGTTTTATTATTTTTTCTCTTTCTTTTCTGGTTTAGCTGAAAACATAAAGAGCGAATACACAGAAACATATGGTTCTAACCTTCTTGAAGATAGGCCTGTGGGGGATTTTTCCAGGTTTGTGAAGTCAGCTCCAGGGTGATATTATCCATTTTCAAACATTTTCTTTCCCTGTTTAGCATTTTGAGTTTTCACAGGCTTCTTACCTCTCCCTGGTTTTGATAACAATCAGTCATTGATTTATTGAACTATTTTAAGAAAAGATCATTGTACTGGTATTTTCACTTTGACCAAAACTGGGACTATCTTGCAGTTCTCATAAGGAGAAGACCTATTCTCATGAGATTTCCAACCTGATTTTCACAACAAAGGAGTTACTGAAAAACTTTTTCTGTGTTACCTGAACCAAACCTTTTGAGATTCACCCCCTAGTAGAAGCATTTTGCTTTTAACAATTTCCCACTGATATGTATAGTGAAGATAGTGTCTGTGCATTAAGAGCAGCTTGTAATACAATGAAGTTTGAGAGCCAGTAGCTTCCCAAACTTTGAAGCACCTGGCATAATAATGGATGTGCTGATGGATGACCTTATGTGTTACACAGACAGAATATAGCCTAGCAGCATTATCCTGATGGATTCTTTCCAGTACCTAAAGGAGAAGACTTTGAAAGGAAGACCTATTTCAACTTCAAGGGAAAAACAATAGCGATGCAGAGCTGTGGGAGAGTGATGTATTGCTATTCTATAATTTCTGGTTACAGGTACAGCTGTCAGAGTTTGAATGTTCCCTCTTCTGAAGTAAGCATTTTCAAAGGTTAATGAGATGGAAGGCAAGAGGACATGAGTTCACGATGTGCACTTCCAGACAAGAAAGCCAGACATCCTGGGCTGCATCAAAGGTCAGGCAATGTAGATGTGTCCCTCTACTCTGTTCTCCTGTGACCACCTGGAGAGGTGAGTCCAGCTCCGGCGATCCCAGCACAGAAAGGACATGGACCTTGGAGTGACTGCAGAGGAGGTCACCAATTTGGTCATAGGGAGAGAGCACCTCTTCTGTGGGGAAACGCTTTGAGAAGTGGGTTTGTTTAGCCTGGAAAAGAGAAGGCTTTGGGCTGACCTAATTGCAGTGACCTAATTACAGTTGCTGATGGGAACTTACAGGAAAGATGGGGTAAGACTATTTACAGGAGCATCTAGTGACAGGATAAGGAGGAATGGCTTCAAATTGGAAGAGTATAGGTTTAGATTAGATGCTTGGAAGAAATTCTTTACTGTGAGGGTGATGAGGCTCAGGAACAGGTTTCCCAGGGGAGCTTTGGATGCCCCATCCCTGGACGTTTTCAAGGCCATGTTGGCTGAGGCTCTGAGCAACCCGGTCTGGTGGAAGATGACCCTGCCCCTGACAGCAGGTTTGGAACTAGATGATCTTCAAGGTCCCTTTCTACCCAAGCCATTCTATGATTCTTTGATTCTATGATTCTGAGACTGGTATTATACTAAGTAGTCTTAGAAGCTTGATTATATTGTGCATAAAAAAAATAAGTAACAGTTGCTCTGTTGCAAATTATCAGTGTAAAATAAGGATGAAGCCAACATGTTATAGGAGATATATCAACATCACTTCCAATTTGGATATTTAAAAAAACAAACCACAGAATTCCTTGTGAAACATGATTAGATCTAACATAGTGTAAATGGAAGAGCATTGTTGTTATTTCAGTTGTTTTTCTCAGTAAACTACATCTATGATGTAAATGGCAAAAACTTCAGATAACATTTCCGAGGACTCTGATAAAAATTTCTACTGGGCACTTTGAGAAAAGTACAGAAACCCTTGCAGGTGGAGCATGTGATAACCACTAGCTGCCATCTAGACTCAGGTGTCACAGGGCACTTTTCTCCACCAGCAGGTTCAGACAAGCTCACTGACTACAGCCCAGCTGATCTGACAGTTCAGGTAATCAGGTAATTACAAAAAAATCTTATGCCCATGTGGCAAGCATTGCTAAGGACAAATTATGCAATTTTGGACATTAACTACACCTAGAAATCATAGGCAAGACTGAAAGTGAGGCCAGAGTGTGTCTATCTACCTCCATCAATATAAACTCATAAGCCCCCCTACGTCACTGTCTTTGATGATTTTCTAAGTTAACTGAACTGCAAAGTGCCTTTATTTCTCTAATTATAAAAAGGGGAAGAATTGTGATTCTCTATTTCACAGACATGCTAAGAATCTTGACCAATGCAAATTCCATGTAAGGGAAAATTCAAAAGTGGCAACGTGTTTGTTGTTTGTTCCCAGAATGACACTGCACTGAAACTGCTCCATATTGGCTTTTACATAAAGCTGAAAAGGTCATGAAAATTTTGATTCTGTAAATACTAGGGAGGGAGAGAAGGTAAAGACAAGATGAGTTCTTGGAAGGAAAATTGGTGAGATCCTTAGCCACAGGAGTTTTCAGAGGATCATGCTGTAGGTAGATAGTTGCATTCCTGGGAACAATCTCACTCCTGCTTTCTTAACAAATTCACTGTTCTGATTAGAACAAACCACGGAACACTTATAACAAAGGGCAGCCCACATGATGTATGAGAGTTATTTAACTTGTCTTGGAATCAGACATGCAAGATTATGTTTCTGGCTTTAGGTGAGTGAAATAAGTAAACCATGATTAGAGACAGCTATGTAAGAAAAAATCTCTGTGTGGCAAGGGAAAGGATACTGCATTGCTCTTGTCACAGACACAGGTGACACCAAGTGTATCAAGGTCTTGAAAAGTCATTGTCATTTATATACACATCCCTCTAATTTGCACTTCAGAGACTTATAAAGGACAAAAGAAGCTCTGAGCATGACTCATTGTATAAAGAGTTATATTTTTGTGTGGCAAGTCTGAAGGGCAAAGATGATCTTTTCTGCTTAGGCTCAAAATAGTGACCATATACTTCATCCAGAAAACTTATGAAAAAAAAGAGAAGTGTTCCACCTCAATAAAGAGCAATATAGAGAGCACTTCATTTACCAAGCTTGTTGTTCTATATGGATTCATGGGATCATATACAGGCAGCCTTCAGTGCGTTGTTTTCGTGCTGCACAGATTACTGGGATTGCAGGCCTGGTAGCCTGCCCGCCCCTCTGCCCTTTTACATGACAGAGAGACTCTCTGGTACTGTGTGAGTGAACATCAGTGGCAAGTAAAGAAGCATATGCAGTGTTAAAGCCTGATGTGCTAACAAGGGTACAGGCTTGCTCTCTTTTATGCCAGATGCATAATGGCAAGAGAACCGAAAATACACCCAGAGGCTGACATGAACCAAAAGGACAACATGAGCTGGACATACCAGCTATAACCTTGGAGGCAAGAGGTAGCACACAGACATTATGCTGGCTCCTGAATTTCTCACAAGGAATGCTCCATTAGATGTAGTATCCAGTGTTGGATACTACACTGACAGCCGATGAGGAGCCTGAAACCTTTGTTGACAGAGAAAGAAGCTGTGGAAAAGTCTTACCACATAAAATGGGATGATTTTCATATAACAAGTTTGAGGTCTGCACCAATAATTTGCACTGCCATATTTCAAAGAGAGAATGTGAGAGCATGGCACGTAGTCTTGTTCAAGAGATAAATGTTTGTCAGTTGTGGTTAACTGCAGCATGTGAATCATCACAAGTCTTTGTTTTTCATGCTTACTATGCATAAGGTCTCCCATAGCTTCACTGAAAAGGAGAATTTTGACAGTGAGTTACCACCCAGGATGAGTGAGCAAATCAGAATCTAGATTTTAATTGTCTAAATCCATAGATTTTGTGTTCTTTAGCCAATCATAAGATTTCTAAACTGGTTTCCTGCCCCATATGTTCTCAGTGAAAAGTTTCCCCAACTATTTTTTTGTTCTATTTTATTTGGTAGTTTCTAAAACTGCCAGTTCATTAGGACCATGGATTACATTTCTGGCTTTAGGAGGCATGAAACAATGAAAAACAAGCCCAGGGAGCTTGGTCACAAACAGTGCTTTGGTGAAAGTCTTCCTCTTTTTCACAGCCTTCATAGCCAGAAAGACTTTTGACCTCCAAAGCACTCTTAAAAGGAACATTCATCCAGCAAATGAATGCTGGGGAAAGGTGCTCTGAGCCACTCAGCAAATGATCCATCACCTGGGATCATTTCTCTCACACTTGCCTGGAATTCACTGCAGAGTTCCAGGAGGACATTTTAGTAGAAACCTTAAGCCGCCATTGATCAGAATCAGTCATGTCATAAATGAACATTTGGATTTTAGGGGATGTTTTTGTTTTGCACACACCCAAGTATCTAAGCCTTCTGCTTTCAGCTTCACTTTAGATAATTAAAGGATAGTTCTGAAAAGCAGCTCAATACTGGTAAAACCAAGAACTGCAGGGACTCTCTACTTGCATTCAAACATCAAAGCACTTTCTAGAAAATCTCCAGCACAGTTGGCTTCAATTCTATGTCTAATATTTGCACATTCTGGTTGTGAGTTGTTTTCTGCCTATTCTTGTTGGATATACCTCTACTGGCCCCACAGAATAAATGTGTGCCAAGGACTGTTATCCTTAGGCCAAAGGGCATGCACAGGTGTCATCTACATCACATTGTACTTAGTCCAAAAACCTTGGCTATTCAGGAGGCTTTAGGACATATTTACAGTGTGTTGTAAATTTCTCAGTTTAGGGATCTGAAACAAAGCAAGGACCATGTCATAGGACATCACAGTGAGATATTTTCATGGCACAAAACAAAGGAAATATATATAATTAGAGATATGTAATATTTGTTACATGTTGCAAGAAGACATGGAGTTTGAATACACACAGACACACGCCTGCACACACACACAGCCTTCCCAAATATTGATGCAGGGATGTATAAAATAGAGAGAGAAAAATCCAGTTGTATTCATTGTACCTTTGGGACAGAGTCTACAGTGTATGTCATTAACCAAACTGCGCCCAGACAATTTCTAGGTCACTAAACTGTTGCTCTACATGTAATCATGACAGGAAATACCCAGTATGGACAAGCAATTATTCAGTGCTTAAGTTTATGCTCTGTTCCTGCTTTATTTGGCAGCAGAGAAATGTCTCTCACATGATGCTTGTTGCATGTGGTATAGAGCTTTCAATCTTTGTTCTTCCAATCACAGTAGTGTAGTTTGTGCTATTTCCACAAGAATTCCAGCTATGTTGTTCACACCATGAAGTGTCCATGCTATTTGAACAGACTTGGGTTATTTAGCTCTGAAGGCTAACCTGTGAGGCTTACCTGGGCCACCATAGGTCTCTTACAGTCTTAAAATGTTATTTAAAGGACTATGAGGTGAAGAGTACTGAGCAATACTTACACAGCAGCTTGGGATCCCCATCTCTTAGCTTGCATTATATACATAGAGAAGAATAAATATGAGGTTTTAGCTGTCAGAATAGTCCTGCCTTTTAGCTATGGATGTTATTGAATTCAAATTGCACAAACAGAATATTTGGTTATTAGGAATATACATGTATACCTATAGACCAAAAAAGAAACACACCTACAGAAATAGAAATAAGAGATTACATGCTAATGCCCATGAAATCAGTTTTAAGAACAAAGCTAGTATATGTTTTACTGATACTAAAGGTTACATTTTCTTTAGCCAGCTATTATTTCTTAAAATATTCCCTTGGAAGGTTAAATTTCTGGGTTTTTTTAACCAAGAAAGTATCAAGCACCATTGGAGAAACATATTACCTGACACTGATAGGGTTTTAAAAAGAAGCAGACAGTGTTACTAGTAGCCCTATTCTGGTCCCATAGATAAGGAACCTTTTAATGCTTTACTTTGTAGGAAGTGAAATTTCTCATCCTTATTTAAGATAAAATGGCAGTGGTTACTGAAAGTACATGTGAGCTTTCAGTTTAACAATTTATTAATTGAGTGCTCTACAGAGTTTCCAGGATCCAATTTATTTTTAGTAAATTTTAACCAACAGCTATGATTCCTGTTGTGTTTCTTGCTGCCTTAATAGTCTATATACCAAATATGTTGCATAGCTGGAAACAGGTATTGAAGTGCTACAGAACATATTTCTTCCTAACATCAGTGTCTGATTCAGCTAATTAAAGACCGTTCTCAGATCTGCACAGCGGAGTCTAACTTCATGAGTACATTTAGTGTACCACATGGCAACATGATCCTGTGTGATATATCCAACATATCAGCTTTTGTCTGAAATAGCAAAGAAAGACCGTGTAACACATTGGAGAGCTGAGATCTGAGAGATCCAACAATACCTTTCTCTACGGTTAAATACCAGTACTGATCACCAGAGGCTTTTTTGACATTATTCTGTCCTCCAGACTTTCACTATTGTATCAGTGAATTCTACTCATTTCCTTTGTAAATCAACAGGACTACCACTGAGAAGTCTCTATTCGTGTGGCATGGATTTTTGAGGAAGCTAAGACAGTATTGAACAGGTTCCAGTTTCTCTAAAAATTTAATTGTCAAAGATTATTCCCCAGAAGACACCCCAAATTCTCTTTAGTACCTATACACCTATACACTTACTATAACCCTGAAATTATTACAATAAACAGCTCATTCCTGGACTCTATAGATGTAATATTCCTAAACTGTTCTTTTCAAACACAGTCATGTTTGACAACGTCCAGAACAGCATTTAGCTATTTGACTATCACTGCTGGCAAAGATGGAGTGAGACTTCTGAAGAAAAGAAACCAAAAAACCTATAGAGCAGGACCAAATAACTGAAAAATCTGAAAGTTAGTCAAAGAAAACACCTACTTTTCCAGTAAAACCATCGGACTATATAAGAAGCTGTGTCAAATATTCCTCACTGCAAAAAGGGAAGACTCACCCACTGGAGACTTCTTTCCTATCATCCAACATTTCTATCTTGGAGAGGAGAGAACAGATTCAGTGTCTTTTTGATTGCAACAAAAGATCTTTTTTGTCAATGAACATAGAAAAAATTTCTTACGGAGAATTCAGATGTAATTCCAAGATAATCCCTTGTTCAATGTCACCCTAGAGGCCTGCAGTACTGAATCTATGACCATGGTCATCAAATAACGTTCCAATATCTCATCCTTACATTATATTTTGTTTTACTTCTTCAAGAATTTTTGGAATATTTTTCACTTCTTGGCTGCAGATGATTAAATGTAAATTTTGAACAATATTGGAATATTAACAGACAAAAAACCCACATTCATTCACAAAAAGATGGAAGCTTATTACTTTAGATTATTTTTTGGAGGGAAAGTGCTGAAAAGTCATGGTTTCAGTTTAAACACTGAAAATAATTTAGTTTCAGTCACTGAAACTGCTTTTTGCTTATTGTTTAAGCACTTAAAAAAAAAAGCTTAAAATTCAACAAAATTTTTAAGGACTTTATTATGTTCCATGTCATTGCTGTAATACATATTTCTTCCTTTACTTTCTATCAGATTTTAGGAAGATCTGTTCTCCAACCTGGTCTATATATGAAAAGTGGTCACTAAAGAAATACTTCTTAGTACATACAAATCTGTACTTAGATAAGGGTGATAAATCAACAAGATGCAATGTAAAACTTGTATTGAGAGACATGAATTTTGCTATAATCACATATACAGTCTCTTCTATACCTGAACAAGAATTTGCTGAAAGCTGCTTGTAAATGCCATGTATATTATAATGGCTTATAAACAACAAAGTGTGAGAATAATGGCATGGGAATCAAAATAGTAGAAACAGATTTTTTTAAATATTGTGCAGTATTTTACTGGTAAACATGTTTCGTAATTAATCTGACTCTAAGTTTATGCTGTGTTTCAAATGCAGCTATTCCTAAATAAATGTATCAATCCATATTGCTGACACTTTGCTTCTTTTGGCCTGCCAGCAGATCACATCCCCACCATGGTTTCACCACTGGCAAGAAGCCTAGGAGAGAAGTTTGCAGATGGAAAGGGATGGAGAAATTCCCAAATAATCTGTTCCATTCTGGTCAGGCTCTTATACCATGCCCACCAACCCCTGCATTAGGGACCTCGCTGAGCTGATGCATAGCGGCCTTGCTTGCAAAGCACAGACTTTTGGGTCTGAAAAATGATGGATGAACATTAGGCTTTGGTTCAGTTGCAGGTCTGGGAAAAATTAAGAGCAGTTCTCATTTTATCAGAATGAATTCACCCACCCCTAATATAGAGCTGGCAAGGTATGTTTTGCAACTATAGAATACTGTTGCATAAGCATAGTGACTAAATGATAAATGTCTCTAATGGGGGTGGAGTAATGGGCTTGAACTACTGTAGACAACTCTGCTGGAGCTGCTGTTCATCACTCACAGGACTGCTCACTTCAGCATTGCAGGTACACAAAAGACAGGCATTGTCCCACCCCTGCCCCATGCTTCCTGAAATGCTGTTATAGGCAGTGCTGTCATTACAACAGGAAGCACACAGACTGGAGATGTATATGAAAGTGCTGCATTTGAATTTACCCCTTCACCCTGAACTACTCATGCTAACCTGAACACTTTTTGTCCACAGTTTATTGACGTTCAATACTAAAATTACTTGTAAAAAAAAAGACTTGATTGTTGATGATGCAAATATATCTCTTCATTATTAAGTGAATTACAACTAGCTTGGATTTTAACATCTATTCAAAATGATAGCAGAGGGCAACTTGCAGCAGAAAAAGAGTTGTAAGCTTTGCACTTACCAATTAATTCTATTATCAAATGCTAAGAAAAAAATGTGCCTGCCAGCTGTGGCTCTATTGTGTTTTCCCAGAACTAATAATGGGAAATCTGTGAAAGTTTTTCTTTTATTACTTTTTTTTTTGTGTCTGTGTGTATGTGTTAGCCAACAACAAGAAAACAAAACAAAAAAACCCAAACTCTTTTTTCCCAGAGAAATAAAGTTTTTTCAGAAGGTGATCTAAACAGAACAGTCGCATTAGAATAATTAAAATTAGGAACCTCAGTTTTAAGCTGAAACTTCTTTCCTGCTAAGCACTTCTGAGATATCATGAGCAGTAATTTCCCAGTCACGTAAATGTAAAGATAATGTGAACTGGTTTGGATGAGTTACAGAGCAGTCCAGAACAAACTCATTCAGCCATCTAGATCTGCTGTTTTCCTACCTCTGCATTAAGGACTACACAGTAAGTCTCACTGTAATTCTGCTGTATTTTAGTTGACCACAGATGATTTCAAGTAAAAGAAAAGCTTCTGCTTGCTTCCTCAATGCCCTCTGTAGTCTTTTTTATGATTTTCTGGCTACGCATTGTAAGAAGCTTGACAACGGCAACAATTTGTTTCTAATTGAGATGGCAATGTCAAAACCATTTATTTGAAATCCTTCAGACATTAATCACACTTTATAAAGCTCCAAGAGTTTTTCCCTTTTTGCGTCACTATTAAATGGAACAAAATCCTGGGGTCTCAGGCAGCCCTTATGACTGAACAAAGAATTTTAACCAATTTCATTTCCTTAGTTTTCTTCACAGGATTTTTATTTCTGCCTCCTAATCTGTGGATTTTATTTCACCAAACCCCTGAATTTAATTTATCTGGGTTCCTGGTTCAACAAACTGGAAAAGACTACTTGCCTCTCTAGGTAAGGCCTTAGGCAAAGAAATAATGAAAATACTTTTTCAGCTCCTTTCCCACCTGGTGAAATTTCTTCACTGAAAACATAATTAGACTTTGGAACTCACAGAGGTGGGATACCACCTAGGCAAATTCAACTAAGGTTTCATAGAATAACAATGTTCAACATTGTCTACTAGTAAGTGAAAAAAGAAATGGAACAACGTAATGCTTTATAGCTTGAGGTGACTTTATGTGAGAGGATGAGAATGTTAGAATTAGAACCCAAATATCCTCAGGAAAATTATCAGCACTTCATGAGATTTCTAGTATATTCTTCTGAATCACTTGATATTGGCCCTCTCAGCACAAGGATAATACAACCAACTTTTTTAACCAGCAAAGGGAAATCTGACCAAATATAGCAATTCTATGGAAGCAAGATTTATGATATATACTGTAGATATTTTAGTGACATATTTTAACAGTGCAGGGTGGCAGTGGTAACCCACAGCCCATGATATTTTTTTATTATATTTAATTTTTGATTTCAATATCAAAATATATATTTTATAATCATATATAAATATATATTATTTAAGTTTTAGTCTTCAAAGCTGTTGAGGTTTTATTTTTGATCAATATAGAAGAATATTGAGGTGTGCCTTCCTTGTTAGTATCCCCTGATACTTGAGAGACCCTTGAAGATTACATATTGATTACCTGCACCCTGTTTTTGTCCTGTAAACAAAGGTCATTTCAGTTGATTTTGTTCCTGGTATCCCTTTAGAACTTAGCAGTCACAGATCTAACAGGTCTGAGTATACTAAACACAACACTCAAAGTCTGATATTCATTTCACAAAATACACATTTGTTTTACAGCCCAGTATTGAACTGCATGGGGCTCTCCCTAGAGAAACTAGTCACAAAATCCAGCTTGAGTCTGTCTTCTCTAAATGCAAATTTTAATGTATATATACTGTAGGAATATATTCTTAGGTCAGAAGATAGTATTTCTTCTAGAACTTTGGTCATCAAGAGGAACCATCTTGGAGGAATAATGTCTAATTTTTCTAGACCGTGTGCATTGAGTCTGCATGGGCAGATTTTGGTTGCAGGGGGGCCACAGAGGTTGTTTCTGTGATAACCTGCCAGAAGCTTCCCCCATGTCTGACAGAACCAACACCAAATGGTTTCAAGTCTGACCCACCATGGGCCAAGGCCAATTCCATCAGAGTAACACCTCTGTGATAACATATTTTAAAAAGAAAAAAAGTTATTGTGCAGTTGTAGTTGACCTCAAAGAAGAGGCAAGTGTGAATATGTAGAAACAGTAGGCCTGCAGATCCCAGTCAGTGCAGAAGGAAAGGGAAGAGGTGCTCCAGGCATCAGAGCTGAGATTCCCCTGCAGCCCATGGTGCAGCCCATGGTGAGGCAGCTGTGCCCCTGCAGCCCATGGAGAACCACAGGGACACAGAGATCCATCCACAGCCCATGGAGGTCCCCACAATGGAGCGGGGTGATGCCCAAAAAAAAGCTGTGACCCCATGGGAAGCCTAAGATGGAGCAGGTTCCTGGCAGGGCTTGTGACACTCTGGGGACCCACACTGGGGCAGGCTCTTCTTGAAGGACTACACTGCATGGAAAAGTGATCCACATTGCAGCAGTTAAGAATTGTAAGGCGTGGGAAGGACTCACATTTGTGGAGGACTGTCTCCCATGGGAGGGACCCCATGCTGGAGCAGGGAAAGGACTCCTCTCTCTCAGCAGCAGCAGAAACCACGTCAGATGAACTGACCACAAGCCCCATTCTCCATCTCCCTGTGCAACTGGGGCAGGAGACAGAGCCCAGGAAGGGAGGGGGGATAGGGAGAAAGCGTTTCCAAGATTTGGTTCACTTCTTATTATTGTACTTTGATTTTGATTGATAACACACTCAGTTAATTTCCTGAAGTCCAGTGTGTTTTGTCTGTGTTGGTAAACCACGAGTGATCTTTCCCTGTCCTTATCTCAACCAATGAGCCTTCCATCACAGTTTATCTTTCCTCTGTCCATTTGTGAAGGTGAGTGATAGAGTGGCTTTGGAGAGTCCTTGGGATCCAGCCAGGATCAAACCCCCAGACAATGTAATAATTCCCTTGGTTCCGTGGCAATACCTTTTCTTCAGCTGCTCCCTTGAGACTCTGTTGCACAGTTTGCAGATAAAGTGTTTCTGGCCTGGTCTGAGGAAGTAAGCTCCAGGACTCATGAGGCTTTATGTTCATTTGGAATCATTTTGCTTTACAAACAGGGATTTTTCCTTTTTTGCCATTGTTTTCCAAATATACCTGGCCCATAAATGGGACAAGGCTTTTGAAATAGAAACTTTTGTAAATCCAGGCAATAACACCCACTCACACCTTATACACCCAAAGGATTATATTTTTACAAAGCTCTAATTTCACAATATCTGATATAGAAACAGCATGATATCACTGCTGCAGGAATGGAGTAATGTTTTCAAAGCAAAATGTGTTCCTTATTTCCACCCTGTGATAGCCTGTGCAGCCAGGGGCTGGCCCAGAGCTGGGCAGCTCTGGTGCCCACAAGGCTAGAGGCAGGTCATAGCTGGGACAGGCTGTATTGCCAAATCATCTGCCCACCAGCAAGGATATGCTCACATGTGGGCTCCCGAGGAAGTCTGCCCTTCCTCTTGAGGCAGCTCTGTGAATAACACAAAACAGTCTGTGTCCAAACCTGTGATAAGAGTTGAGCTAGAGTTAAGGTCTTAGGAAGACCCAGAGAGAATTCCTGTCAGATATATAAAATTGCTCATTTCAATCAGGCTCTACTGGTTTTCTCACATGCTCATTACAGGTATAATGTAGGAGAATAATTTAAATTATAAGCAAAGTTATTATTCCTGTACATAGTCCATAGTAAGTTTCTATTAAAATATTTTGATTATTCAGTCAGTTGGGTACTTATAGCACATACTCTAGCACCTAAGTAGAAAGAAACTTGCAGCTTTTTCTGTAGCAGATTTTATCTTTCCTGTGCAGACAAGAGGAAATGGAGGGATATTTGTAAAGACATCCTTCAACAGACATCGTTCCTCAAAAAAGGCTTTTACAAAGTTTTGCAGAGTAAGGTGGGATGATGCATGTTCTTGGCTTTTAATTTCTCAGAGAGTAATCAGTGGGGAATAAAACGTAATAAGGCAAAAAACACAATAAAAGGAAAAATTTAAGAAAAAAAATTAAAGAGTCCAGACTGATTTACTGTAACCATAGAGAAATGAAGGGTGGGAATACAGTGATTTGATAATAAAACAAAACAAACAAAACAAAAACAAACAACAAAAACAAAAAACCCAAACAAACAAAAGCGCCTTCATTAGAATTCATATAAAAGAGCATGTATTAAATAATGAGGTAAAAGCTATTATAAAATTCTCTCGATATGCCTTTCAAGCTTAATGTTTTCCTGCTCACTTCCCCAAAGTATAAGGGTGCCTAGTGTTTCCTTTCTGGCCAAAAATCTGCCAAATTAGTAGTTTAGTTAGATTTTAAATAGGAGCAAGATCTAATACTGTACTAATTAATTGGGCATATTCCTTTCCTAATTCCTCTACTGCATCTCCTTCTGCAAGGACAACCCACTAAATGGTATTGCTGTAGAGCCATGAAATTCCTTAAAATAAGACTACATAGATAATAAACTGTTGAACACTCAAAAAGATAATATATTCAAATTTATTCACATATTCTTAATCATTAAAATTTTGTTAGGACTGAACATTTAAAAAAAATTCTCTTAAACAGCACATTTTCAAATCTCTGATAACAGTTGCTGTATATCTATACCTGCAGTTTGTGTATGAATTGTTGAAGGAAAGCAGAAATGGATCTCCTTTTCTTTTGATGTGGACTCTTTTGTTCATCCTAGATTGCTCTGCTGATTTAAGGATGTGATTTCCATGTGCTTTGCTCTCAAAGTACTTGTCTGCAACTCAGATACGTGTTTTCTATAGAGTAAACTCCAACGACCACAGAAATTGTATGGTCCATTTCAGACAGGGAACTACCCTGCTCCAGCAACCCAACCACTGGCATCATATTTCTTCATCAGTATTCCATGAAAGACTTGCTGCAAAGAGAGGAAAAAGCGAAAGTGTGCTTAATTAATTTTTTTTTTAAATCCCATCTTTAACTTGAAGCAGGCAGAGACTGCAGAAGTAGGAGAAATGCATTTGTTTTACTTTAGACAAATTGGTTTCTCCTCCCAGCCTGACTCTTATTTAAAAAAACAAAACAAAACAGCAACAAAAAACAAACAAACAAAAAAACCCCTCAAAAAACCAAAAACCAAAAAACTCTTTCTTTCGCAAACATGATTAAGCTTGGAATAGTATTTTTGTTGATTTACAAACCAGAGGTTCTGTCACACCATCCCTGTAGCACCTCGGGAGCGTGCTTACCTGTGTTATATTGGCATGTCCTCAAAATTAATGTTCCAGTGCCATCACACCTCACAGTACTATTTTCAATAGATAATATCACTTCTGGAAGCTGATGAGCACTGAAATAAAACAGTCCTGTATCCCATCACCTTTTGTCACTATCTAGAAATTTTGCCATGGTGTCACAGGTAAAGTGAATGTACTAAAGAACACACTAGAGGTTCAATAAAAATTAAGCATATAAATCTAAATAAAAATTCTTTTATTGAATATACAATTTATTTTTAAACTGAATGACAAAGGCCATAAACCTATGATTATTCTACGTGGGTTTTAGAACAGTTTGATTTTTTCAGCCATTTAATTCCTAGTGATACATCCAGCTTCACTTTAAACTGCTAAAGAGCCTGAAAAGGCTTCCAAAACCTTTCTCCTGTGAGGTTATCCTTTGTAAGAATAAAGGAACCAAGGCTTTTTATGTAGCCACACTGACATCTTTTACCAAATGTTAACTTTAACACTTAAGCAATTCTATAATTGCTTATATATATAAATATGTAAATGAAATATATAAATCTATAATGAGATCCTATCTCTAACAGTAATTTTCTCTTCTGACCGTCACCAAGGTACCAAAAAATTTCTTCGTCATTGGTTTTGGATTTGGTTCCATAATGGGCATGTTTTTCAGCTGAAGGCCTTGCATCTACAAGAGCAGCAAAGGGAGGAAAACTACAGCTTACCATGTGGGAAGGCTGATGACAAAAGTATTAAAAGATTTGTTATACCATGCTCGTAAATTCTAAACCAAGCACCGGTCATGGGCCAGCACTGGAGACAAGACTTTGGGCCCAACCCAGGTGAACTGACCCAGTTTAAAGTGGTCAAACTTATAATGTGCTTTTTGGTATAGATAAGGAAACATTATCATACACTAGTTAATCTACACCTAATTTATTTTAGTCTAAAGGAAAATCTAAAGGAACACTACCTATATTTATATAAAGACAGCACTTTTCCTCCAGTCTTCAATGCAGCAGATGTTAGGATTTATTAATATGCTAGGAAATGTATTTGCATTATATTCTATAAAATGATCATAATCTCTGCTAGGGTCAAAGTAATTTAAAAGCTACTGCTTTATAAAATAGTTTTACAGACTTATTAAAGCCATTAAGTATCTCTATAAGAGAGATAGAATTGCTCTTGCACTACAGTCTGAAGGATTTTATAGCTGTATTCCTTAACCAGACTAGTGTTTTAAATCAATTATATCCTGTTATAATGATCTTTTTACTAAAATACATGATTTTCTGTGAGGCAATTAATTGTATCATTTTAACACAAACTCCATACATTCCGCAGACTATATATGTGCATATGTGAAACAAACCACACATTTATGAAGCAATTGAAAATCATTTAATTTCTGCCATAAATCATTTAAATGGCTCTTAGTTTGAGTAATTACTGTTGATTGGTTCAGTGTGCTGTTTTACTTAATAGATTGGGTTTTTCTAATTGGCCAAGATTTTAATAACAAATTACAAAAGGATGTGGGGGAGGATGGGTAGTACAACTAGCAGGTTTAATATATGTGGTGTCCTGAACTCAGTTAATTAATCTAAACAGTAGCATTTGAAATGACATCTGGTTGATACAATGGAAAGTGCTTTTATAATCCTAAAATGCTCTTTAACTAATCTGCTCATGCTTCTAAGATATGTATTTTTAATTACTGTTATTATTTGAAATCAAGCACAGTTGGTTAAAAAAGTCTGTGTGACTGGTATCTTTGGGGTGTAGTGCCCTTATAAGGATTTTTAATTTAATTTGGAATTCTTGCTCATTAAAGTATTTTGGGACATACTGTGATTGAATTTTCTGTCTTGAGGGAAAAAGCAAACTCATGGCTACAGTATTCTTGGAGCAGATCAAAGAACTTGCTGTGACACAGGGCTGGTCTGGTCAGGGATGCTACTCTACTGTAATTATGCTCATTCTCTTCCTTTTTCAGATATTCCATTCTCAAATAATAACTTCTTCCATAATAATTACACTTTCAAGAAAGGAAAGAGTCAACTGGTATGTGCAGAAAGTAAACCAACTGGGATTCTGATCCTGGAAATTGGTATACTTTAACCATTCTGGTTTAGCTGATCCAGGTGGATACTCCCACGGAATGAGTCTTCTACTTTGTGGAAAATGGATTTATCTCAGTGTGAAAGATGGGACTTCCAGAATGGAAGAAGCTGACTAGGCAATAATATTTCCACTCAGGATCCTGAGCTGAGACCACTCTGCAAGAAAGGGATACCAATTCCATTCTTTTTGGCTCATTGTACAAATTGAGACCTTGCACAATGGAGAGCTAAGAACAGGTCTTTGACCTCCATATAAGAACAGCTGAAGGGTAACCCAGGGGTTTATATTCCCTGTGAGTTCCATTTGCATCTCTTTCAGATATGGTCAGATTTGGTTCCCCTGGCAAGAGGGTAACAACAATATTTTTTGAATATTCCTCCCACATATCAAATGCCACTGCCCCATAGAGAAGGCTTTCTTACTAGTTCTAGAGACTGTATTTGCCTCAGCAATTAGGATGGTAGAAAAATCCTGACTTTAATTCCCTCCTAAGTATTGAACAGGAGCATCTGAAGTAGAATACTGTATGGCTCTAAAACGTAATTTTTTATTTTAGTTAAGCATATGTAAAACAGTGTCTGTAATTGAAACAAACTCAAGAAAGCTTTAAGCTACATGTGTCATGTCCTGCTGGCTGTTGAGATGGAGAAGGACAGATCTCAGTTCATATTGACAAAGCCATCCAAAACCCAGGCCATATTCAGGATACAAGCAGCAGCTTCAGCACATCTATGTCATGTAGCAATACAAAATTGCTGGAAAAGTTCTTTATATACTTTGCTTCTTAAATCCTTGACTTATTTTTAAGAAGGAATTAAAATTAAGAACAGTGTTCAAACTACAGAAAGTTAATGGAAAATAAAATTTAATAGGTGAAATTGAAATTTGAACCCCACAGAACTCTTCCCTGCTACCAGTTTTAAAAGGAGTGTGTAGCACTATTTCTGTTTCAAATTAATTTATTGAGAAATTAGCGAAACTCCATAGAGTATATCTGTCTCTCATTTCAGCAAAAATCTCTGATTGCAAGAAAAATAATGACCATTTTCAACAGGGAGAAGAAGTTCTGGCCAGAAATCAAGGCAGCAGACTTTGTGTTACACCTTCAGCCTTGTTTCCTGTTTGCTATTTTCTACCCAAGAGCAGACTTTAGTGAAATCACTTAGGACTTTTGTGATCTATCAGATGCTGAGAGGAACATCAAAAACCAGGGAAGTATGAATAGGTAGGGACTAAAATAGTTATAAAATTAGTCCCATGTTCCCATTGTCTTCAATTATACTTCAGAAGAGTGCTAAGGGTAGATGAGATCAAGATTGTCACATGTTCATCCTCTACCCCAGTGGGTATCACCCAACACCTTAAATGTCACATGGTTGTGGGTACCACAAACACCATATCTGATGTGGGATCTTGTTCCTAGGCAGGCTTCTTCACACCTTGTGGGATTTCAGGGTGCCCTCTAAAGAGAGAAGAAAGAGCTGTCTCTTCAAATGCAGCACTGCTGTCCCTACCTCTGCATCACCCTAAGGCAAAGAGGAGCCTCCCTGAGCAGCCCTGGGTGGAGCCGTGTCCTTCCAGTCCCTGCCATCGGGGTCGTTTTTAGACACTAACACCAGAGAGTTTCAAACCAAGGACATCTCATTCCTCCCACCAGCCTCCCAGGGCCTGCTCATTTGTTAGGTTCTCAGAAAAGTCTGTGATCTCACATAATAGGACTATCCAGAACGGGGACTTCAATCCAAATGGGAACCTTGGCTCAGGATTTCTGATTACTTCTTAGTATACAGTTAACTGCTTAGTGTTACTCAACAAAGTTGGTGTGTGAGTTGTTCAAATCTTGTTCCTGTTTTATTGCTGTCTACTGTATTGTAGTTTTTAGAAATAATTACAGGCTAATATTGTAATTATAGACTTTTCAATTTTAATTTATTTACATGGTAATAGCTCTGGTGAGATTTTCTTTTTAAAAAAACAGATACAAATTATAATGAAAATAATATGTAATTTAGAAGAATCTGTGCAAACAGATCAGTAAAACAACAACTTAATAGCACAAACAAAAAAGCAACCAGGTATTGAATAAACCCTCCACACTTGAAAGCAGGTAAAAAAAAAAATCCCACCAAAGGTTTCAAAATTTGGACATAAGTGGATCTCTGCAAACAAGAAACTCAGCACCTTCAGCTTTCACAAAACTAAAATATTGGGCAGCACCAGGTGCGATCAAGCCCACAATCCCTTTTTCTCATCTTTCCAGGATCCCTTTCTTTGAGAAATTGCAACTCAGTCATGACAGTGGAATACCAAGAAACAAACAAAATTGCTTCCCTGACAAAGAACAGCTACCATGGGAAATCCCTCGAAAGCTTAACAGCTCCTGCAGGTATATTGCAGTCTCCATTCAGAAAAAGTGTGTGTATTTGGGTTTGTGTCCTTTGCCACAAGACTTTGCTCAGAGACCCAAATCACATGTGCAGTAGTCTGTCTGAAGGTGTCTGTTTCCACTGAGTGCACAGGGAGCCAAAATTGAAGAGTCCTGAACAGTGGCACAAATCAGACACACCTGAGCACAGCTGGACTGGATAGGGTGAGAGTCACTGCATCATCCAGGCACAGATACAACTCCTCCACGCGCCAACCACCAGCCTTTGGGGATTGTGTTATCTCAAGATGGATCACTGAGCACATTTAACTTTTGAGTGACTTCTGCCCATGAAAGGCCATACCAAAACAACAGCTCTTCCAAACCCTGTGGAACGTGTTTGAACATGTACTTGAAGGTATACACTTTATTCAATAGTCTAGCTTGGGTTTACCTCTAACATCTTAAAAGGCTGGAACCTCAAAGAGGACTTTCACTTTTATATTTGGTTAATGCTAATTCTTTTATTGTCTGGGTGTTCTTGTTCCGTTGTCTATACCACTACAGAGCATCTTGCATTAAAATTGTAAGTGATGGGACTAACATCTTCTGTGTTTGATGGGCTCATATTATTTCTGTAGAATGGTTTTCTGCAAACAAGTCATCCAAAGCACACTCTTCTCTCCACAGCCATTTTCCATGTTCTGTCTCTTCAGGCTCATTAAAAAATCAATAAACAAAGGGTTTCTAAGCTGAAAATGTCTTCCAATATTCCAATGTGGGTGTTAATATTCAATACACACTACATCATCTGATTTTAAAAGTATTGACTAAAATAACGTAAAAGGTACCTTCAAACTATCCATCTGAAAAAGTATTTTCTTAGTAGAGATAATTGTGTGGAACTGATCATTGCAAGACATGACAGACTTAGATTATATTCTAAAAATGATTTTACATTTTATGATAAGACTTTTAGTTCTTTGTAGACTTAACAAATTATTAATATTATATACAAACTTCAATTCTACCTCTAAAATGCAAGCGAATCTAGGGTGCTAGAGGAAGTTGTCTCCCAACACATGATAATACTACACACAGGTTTAGGGAAGAAATTAAAAATAACATTGAATTGAAACAGTCAAGGGAATTTAGGTAGGCAGAACATAATTACCCAAGCTGGAATTTGGCCAAGACACTGGGGCTAACACTTTTTCCCTTTTGAAAAGTGCCAGGAGATCTTTAATGAGAACAAGTACCCAGGGATCTCTAATGAGAACAAGGTCAGGACCTTTATTTGATATCTCAGCTGAAACACAGCAATCTCAGCAGCACTATACTACCTAACACAAGGCTGGGGCATAAGTTCAAATCTGACTCAGAAAAAGAGTGACACTAACAGCATCACTACCACCTTCTTCTTTCATACTTTGCTCTCCATGGTTTGCTCCCACCCCACAACTTGGCAAAGTGCTGTTTGTCAGGTAGTGAAGAGCATAGGAAAATTGCTATTTCTTTTTAAATTTATTTAGCTCAGATGTCATTGTTCGCATTTGGTATTTTCTGGTGGGTAAATCTGTCAATGGGTACTGGCTGACTATGAATAGTGAAATAACCAAGGACAGTAAAGAGGTGTCTACTCTTTACACGTGAGAACATGATTATGACCAGAAACACAAAAGCAGAAAATATATAATTCTAGTAGTTTTAATATTTTTCATTTGTTAGTAGAGACCTTAAAATAGTTTTGCAATTACAGTTTTAGATAGTCAGAAGAGTCTTTTCTATTTAATGTAACATTTTAACATCTCTTTTGTCAGTCCAAATGCTATCTTTCTGACCTCTCCAGTTCTTTGGGGTATAAAAGTGAGAATTTGGCTATTACTGGTACCCTTTCCATCATTCAGGTGTATTATAGTCTGTTTTCATATCGTGATGTAACAATTTCCAAAACAGCAGCAAAAAAACCTAAAAGGAATGAAAAAGAGAGCATAATTTTCAAAGGCTACTGAATTAAAACCCAAGATGTTAATAAATAGTCCAGTTTTCAGAGGCAGTGAGCACACGCAGATTCTGTTTGTTTTGGTTTATTCCCACTGATGGCACATGATCACATGCTAAAAATGTGCTTGGCAGGATTAGACCCCAAGCCGAAACAAACTAATTTAAAGAGACTTCAACAGTATTCACAAGGGCAGCAAATATAAGCGTAGGCACTTGCACCCTTATTGGTCTTACATTTATTCTAGGTCAACAACAAACACAGCTGTTCCAAATGGTCCATGGCTTTCACAGCCAGAGAACTCTGTCCTGGTTTGATTGATCAAGAAACAAAAAATCCAGTGTTGCAGATAGCAAAGTGTGTTCTTGCTCTCCAAATACTACATGTACCACAATAAGAAAAGCTTAATTGAGCTTATTAAAATATCCTTTTTTATACCCTTTTCTGTTCACCAGCTACAAGACTGCAAGTTGGTCCTCGAAATTGCAGCAAAGAGTATCCCTGATTTTTCTGCACCATCTGTAAAGACAGATTTCCCCAGCTAGACAAGCCACACTGTTCATACCCTCTGTGGAGATCACAGTTGAACCATCATGTTGATGGACTTAATTCACTGTAGTATAAGAGCATAATAGCTTTCTTCATCTTTGATGTCTCTCCATGCCCAGCTGATCCTGAGGATACTATTTCTGCATTATTTAAATTGCACACTCTCTTCCTTCAGATTAGCTTCTTTGCAGGACCTTCCCTTGAGGAAAAACTGCACAACAATAACAAGTTGTGCAGTGTGTGTGAAAAATCCAAGTCAGCCACAGCTTTCTTGGCATTCCAGGATGATTCCAAGTAATGCTCATCAGGCATACAAAATACCTTGTGCAGTATGTGTAATATTCTTGCTAAACACTTGGTTTGACATAGGAACCTGAGAGAGAGAATAATTTGTCTCAAAGGTCTCATTTGCTATGATATTTTCGATTATTGCCTTTTATCTGATATCTTGATGACAAATACATATCTTATCCTACCTGTTGAAGAGCAATTACACATTAGTTTGAAAATTCAGCATTTCAAAGGCTTTAAAATCAAGGGATTCAAGTGGGATTCACAAGACAGAGAAAGTACTTAGTTTGGCAAGGAACTGGCACTTGACATGGGAAAACTGGACGTGGGAAGGACCACACAGCCACATTGCTACCTTCTCTTCACCTGACTACGAAAGATGCCAGCCACATCATGTAGACAGCTGAAGTGGGATGGAGTCCAGCTTCCCTCAACCACATTCTCCACAAACAATGTCCTTTGTCTTAAGTCCAGAAGGCAGTTGACTGAATTCAGACAACTGCCTGAAATCTATATTACTTCATTTGTCTTCTTGAATTTTGAGCTATTAAAGTTTGTTATTTGTTCTTTTTATCCATACTATATACATATGTGTGCATCTACAGTTTAACTGGATTATGTAAATGAAAGTCTAAGTATCTAGATGTCTCAGTGAATCTACATTAATAATATTCACCCTTTTTTCTGGATGCATTTTATACTTGGACAGAAACAATGTGCATTATATTCAGCTCATAAAAACATTATACTTTTGACCAGAATAGCATGCAAATTTAACTGAGAAAGAACCTGTCCAATGACTGGATAAGTACTTGCACACCTGAACTATTACAGCTGACTTCATTAACCTTGTCAGATATTCTCACTTGCAAGACAACATTTCTCAGATATGCATTTATATTTTCAGATTGTCCCTGAGTAGGTCTTGATAGACAGATAATAGATTACATACATAAGTATATATTTGTATTTTCTAAACACCTGTGAAAATTAAACCTGAAAATGTGAAGTGTCCTAATTTGAATAGGAAATGAAAAACCCAAGGAAGTCCAGGGTAATTAGGGACCCAAAATGTCCATTAAAGTAAGGAGATGGAGAAATCAAAAAAAAAATTTTTCCTATCCATAAGCAAAAACATAAAGAAAAAGCATAGTGTTACCTGCAGGAGACCAGCCCTTTCCCTGGGCTGAATTACAGCAGTTACAGATAATTGCCCAGCCAAGGACGTTCAGAACACAGGAGGGTCCTGTGTCATGTCAGATCCATGTCCTGCTCAGCAGGACAACCCTTCATCACTGCTGCTCTTTCAGCAGGGTGATGGAGGTGAATCCTGGATTGCTGCTCACCAGCCTGTCCTGGTGCAGTGTTTGCTGTGATTCCTTGGCTTGTGCCTGACCTCCTTCTCAGCTAGGTTTTGGACAGGCCCAAGACAACTTAGTTTGCAAGACTAGAGGCAGTAACTCAGCATCGCAAATATCTCAGAAGATACCAAAGATGTTTGAAATATCTAGCAACCATTTAGCTAGTAATAAAAAATTTAACTTCAGTCCCACATGCTTCTCCTGGACACTAACGAGAAAAACAACAGGGAAATTTTAATCTGTGGCAAACCAGGAGTCTATACAGACAGCAGCACATCCTGTGTCCAGCCCTGGCTTTGGTTCAGAGAATGGATTTACTCAAGTTCACATTCACCATATTATCAGCTTCACCCCATGGCAAGGTCTTTTACCACTTTTGTATGAGCTGTCTGACCAGAGATAAGAACAAAACAGGCATGGTTTTACTTGCCCTTACAAGATCAGTGACCAACAAACCCAGAAAAGCTGAGTCTTGACATATCAGCATGAACATGCAGTTTCCTAATAATTTCTTACTATAATTTCTTGGATTTGCAATATCAGTCTAGAAGTCCTGTAAAAATAATGTGCAACAGCTTATTGCAGCAAAAAGATGAGAATATTTCAGAGGCTTCCAAAAGATTTAGTTGTGGCAATTTGCAAAGGGTTAAAGGAAAAGAGAGATTGTATTTTATGGGCATTGCCTCACCCAGTCTTTGTTAAGATACTGACTAAGCTTCAATATGATAGAAAAGAAATTGAAGAGGTCTTTGCTTGGCAGTGGGTCGAGAACAGCTGTGAAAATAAATGATGACTAGAGAGACAGAAAATATATGAGGTACCAGTATGCCTTACTGTACTTTTAAATTTATGCTGCAGATGGTGGAGTGTTTTTGAATCTCAGCACTCTAAAATAACTAACCTGGCAGGTGCACACCTGGTGGACTTCTAAAGGGAGAGATCCAGCCATTATTATCATAGACGATCCAGTAGTTAAAGCTGAAGAACTGCATGGCCATGCAGTTTTTGTGGGACTTTTTTATTTTTTCTTACTTGGATGCCAAAATGACACGTCAGGCCACAGGCAGAGAATAAAGTCTGTGTAAAGATTCGTATACACATGCACACATACTTGTCCATTTTCATGCACATTTCATGTGAATATTTGGAGTTAATGGGAGAGTAGAACAGTCCAAATATTTTTAAATTTTTTTTAAACTTTTAATTCACTAGTTTTGGCATCTCATTATCAGAAGTAGTGATAACAGGAAGAAGGCTCTACCTCCAGTTACAAAAAAATTAAAAATATCCCTCAACCAATGATTCTTTTCAACATCTGCCTCTTTTCTTTCCTTTCATAGAAAGCATGCATGAATAATCAGACCATAGTGCTGCTGTTAATTGAAAAAATCATTAGTAAACTTCCAGGTGCTGTTTACTATATAACCATTGTAATTTTCTATCCTAAAATCAGCATCTCACCAACATCCTTGTCTGCCCTGGGGCACAGGGATTGTGCAGATTTTACATTGTCAAAGGCAGTTGCAACCCCATTTGCTAGCAATGAAAGAAATGGATCCACACCTGCAGCGTTTGAGGCAATAATTCCTAATATTAGCCAGACCTCATGAGGAGAGGGCTTTTTTGCCAATCCTTTATGATTCAACACTTTACAATCCATTTGAAATCATTTAAATATTCTTTTATTTTGTTGCTCCTACCCCATGTTTATTCTTCCTTTCATTTCTCGCTTCTCCTGAAGCAGACCTACAAATAAAAGACTGACATAGATCATACCATACCTATGCAGCTAAAGAAACAGAAGAATTAAAAACCACCTCTTATTTCCAAGTATTAATTTTTAGACTTATCCAAGAAAAGGGCAGAGACATATTCTAAAATACAGCATGATGAAGTACAGATGGAATCCAAAACTCTTTTGGAAATAGCACCTGGTTTCTACTCCCCCAAAAAAAAGTTCTTTCAAAGTCAGAATTGAATCTCTGGGCCAGAACAAATTGTGTCCCTTAGCCAAACTACAGACAGCAATACCTCAGCTGGTTCAAATCAGAATATTTTTCCTGACCTCAGGAAAGTTGCACCTGTTTGTGCTTACCTGGGCTGTGGCCTTCCGTAGTTTCAGCTATAACATACCAGCCTTTCACAAGTCTCTGTCCCTCTTAAAAATTACTTTGGAATTGACAGATTTATCTATGTCTAAAATGTCTCAAAAATTGTCATCTTCTGTTTCCCCAAGAGACTCTGCTCAGAACAATTAATTTAAAGAGAATTCAAACCATCTCAACCATAATGTGTTGAGAAACTTCAAATAATGCTGCGAATCCAGAATTTGCTAGAGATGAAATAGAGTGAATTTAATCTTCAGTGTCATATACATAGCATTACTAGGTTAAAATTAATATTGAAGCAACCATCACAATTATTGTTTACATAATCTATTCCTGGCAGGTTCAGCTCTGAATAGCTTTTCTTAAACTTGAATTTACAACTTGTAGTATAGATAAAAGCACCCATATACACTTAATTAGATACAGCATAAAAACAACGTGTGATTTAGTTACTAGTGTGAACCAGTTTTCCAGCCAGTGAAAATGTTGGGAAGGAATAAAGGTCACAGCACTGTAACTCAAGGAAGACCCTGGAGGCCCTGGCTCTTTTAGTGCAGAGTCCCTCAAAACCTTTTGGGGTCTCCGAGAACTGGTGAAAATAGCCAGTCTAAAAAGAGGAGACACTGAGAAAAGAAAACCAGAGGAGTTTTTCAGCAAGAGCAAGAGGGGAGAAGACCAGTATGAAAAGAATATATTCTTGGGGCTTCTTTCAGTGTAATGTGCTTTAAAAACAGCACTGTTCAGCTAAGCATTTAAGCACTTATTTAATGGCTGATGATTAAGATCTAGTAACTGGCAAATAAACCCTGCAAAACTTAAAGGCTGATACAGTCTCAAGTGCTTTATTGAACTGTGGCCCAAGCAATATTGACTCAATTAGAAAGCAATTTTAAAAACTCTGAACTATATCAGTGTCTGTAACAGCCTGTATTGTCTTTCATAATGAAGAAGTTTTTGCATTTTCATCAAAGGAACAATCAATAGTCTGGTAATATTTTCATCAGAAATAGAGATCTTCTATGCTTGGTCTTGCCTTTGAAGAATTCATCCACATAAACCTTCTTCTGGTAACAAGAAAGTTGACCATATAAATATGTTCTTTGAAAGTACATTTTAATTTCTTAGAGTTTTCCTAAAATACTGTCTAAAAGATATGACTAAAAGCCTTCACAAGATGCTTCAAAAGTTAAAAAAAACCCCCCGAATTTATTTGGTGTTTTTAAACAGATTTACATCGTGAATCATCTTAAGGCAAAAACCAAGTATTTGTAAGTATTTGTTTTTACTTTTACCTTTTATTCAATGGTAAAATGCTTTTAAATATAGGCTGAACTCATCTGGGAAGCCAGAGACCCCTGTACATCCGTGAAGGCTTTAATCTGACTTCTTAAACTGTTAGTCTGATTCCAAGCACTTTGAAGTAAATGGAAAAACTTTTACAGACATCAATATCTTTGATTCAGACCCTTTGAGTCTTCCGAGAACCTTTCTTGGAACAGACATTCTATTGTACTCTTTACCTGTAACACTGACTGTCTTTTGTATCACTAGAAATTTACTTAAAATCTGCTCCATAAATAATCTGCTGTTTAGAATTAGTAATACACAGTATCATTTCCCTCCTTGGCCTCCACATAGCATTGTTCCAGATACTCAACTGGAAGTTTTTAGTGGGTTTAATTTTCATAACTCTGTGAAGTTTGTTCCAAGATTTCCAGGTGTGTCTGATCACTGAGTTATTTGTCTTTAAATTTTTCAGGGTGAATTTTTGGTAGGTGCCAACCTTGCATGTGTCTGTTAATTGATGCTCTGCTTTCACCCATGGCAATTGCACTTCATCAGCCTGCCAGACTCTGAAAGCTTGAGCCAAATTAAAAGCCCACTGCTACAGCTTTACATTTGGAAATTTCAAACTTCCATATTTAAGGTTGGCAAAGTGTTTTGTGCTTCCCATCTTCAGCCTATGCTTTGGAGGAAAAAAAATGGATATGGTCTTAGTCACTGGCATATAAACTGTGCAAAAACAATCTTAGAAATGCACCATTAATTTGTGGTGCTGAGATAATTCAAAATGTGAACTTGAACAGATCCTGGTGTCAGACACCTTCTTTTATATTTTGAGTTATGTTTACAAGACTTATGACTTAAAAAGTTTTCTTCTGAAAGTATTTTCCTATCTTCGATGCATTAAAAGGAGCTGAAGGGGTCATATACTACACTTGAAAAACTTTTTATTTCAGATACTTTATGTGGTAGCTTGATACCTGGGTGAAATCAAATATCACTTTCAGATAGCCCAAATGTATGCAAGTATTTTGCCACATCTGCACCATGCAGAAAAGCTAGCTGCCTTCATGAGATTCTCTTTTGTTTTAGGCATTTTTGCTATATCATAGTCTGTAGATTTCTGTATAATTCTGAAGCCACCATATCTAAAGACAACGATCAATATCTTGAAAAACACCTTGACCCAAGCCAACGTAAACTTTATTTTATTCTTGTGTGGGTAAAATCTCAGGGAAAATGCATATGTTTGGTTTTCTTCTACTCTTCATCATTCAGATACCACTTCTCCTGCTACTCTTGGGAAAGATTATTGTCCGTTACTCTGTGTAGGTAGTACAGGGATATAAATATTACTATCAATAATAAATTTATTGCACTTCTTTATCTCACATAATTTAAGCAATCATCCAACATGTAACTCTCAGGGCCCTGGGAGCATAAACAGCAGTGTTCCATCCCAGCCTCTCTGGGACCCCACTCCAGCCTGCTCAGGACCTCATTGCAGCCACCCAGGGCCTTCAGTCCCCATCCCAGTGATGGTGCATCAGTGCTGATCTCCAGCCCCATCTCTGTCTCCATCTCCTTTTAGTCCTGGTTGGAGCCCCTTCCTGCTCTGGCCCTGATTCATCCCTTGCTGTGTTGGACTGTGTCAATGGACCCTGTTACCAGCACCTTGGGACTGTGCCCTGTGGGTGAGGGCACGGCCAGTGCTGGACTGTCCTCAGGTCTGGCTGCATGACTCCAGCCCGTGCTACTCCCTCACATAACTATAAATATACAATGGAGGTTTAGTTCCTGAACTGATCCTAAGTAGAAGAAAACATACCAAACTTACCAAGCCACTCTATTAGGAATTACATCACTCTATAGAGATGAGTTTTATGGGAAATTAGGTGTTTATTTCCCCAACGATTTTTTTTAAGTTATATTTTTAATTCACTGAGAAACTGGTAATGACATACCCTGCAGGGTGAACATTTGCAAAAGGCTTATTGCCAGTTTTATGACTAAACTGTGTAAGGGACAGAAGAATGTTCTTTTTTGCACCTTAGGAAAACAACATTGACCTGATTCAGTCCCTCTCATGAGAACGGAAGAATACAGTTAAGAATGTGGCAGCATTAGACTCCCCTACAGTCATTTAAAAAAGCTCCAAAAAAAGTTCTTAAGACAACTCAACTAATTTTCCAAAGGGACAGTGTTTTGCAGGAGGAAGCTGTGTCCATCTGTACCATAGCCACAGCTGTAATTGCAGTTTGCTGCAGAAAGCAGGTGGTGACCCTCAGAGGGCTCTGTTTTGTGGTGATCCCTCCACACTTTGATAACTTTCTCAGAGCACTGCTTGCGTGAACTTTCACAAGAGGCACATACAGAGGAGGTAGGTGCCAACTCTCACTGTCTCTTCTGAGACATGAACCTGAGGCTGTCAAATAAGGTAGGAGGAGAGCAGCTCAGGAAAAACAGCAGCCAGCAGTGTGTGCCTGACCTGTGCAACTCCCCTGGGCATGAATTGTTCTGTTGCAGGCTGTGGGTTGCAGTTGTGTGCTGTTAGAGGTAACCAAATGCAGCGGCTTTGGCCCCATGGGGATCCCTCTCGCCCCAGGGTCACTCCTGTCCCCAGGGATGCAAGGCTGCCACAGCAGCGAGTCTCCAGGTCCAGCCAGTGGCAAGGCAGCTGGGTACATATTCCCAGAAGGCACACTAGCAAACAGACATATGGCTGTCCCCATGGATCAGCACAGAGAACAGTGCCTTTAACAACATCCACACAAGCACAGACTTCACTCAACACACCTGAACAGCACTGAGGCTCAGTCCTGTTCATCTTCTCCAGCTGTCTGGCTTGAAATCCACCAGTGGAGTATGTAACCCCCAGTCTGGGTTTCCCCAGCAGCTGTTCTTAGACAGTCTGGAATGGGGACCAGTGAGCACCTTAGGTTGACAGCCTCTCATTCCAGTGGTTGGCACTGTGACCTCTCCTATCCACTAGTCAGTCCAACTTCAAGTAAGCTTTCAACAATCCAAAAATTCCATTCCCTTTGCAACCCATAACACTATGTTCCTTTGGGCAATGGCACTCTAGTTTGCATGGCATTGCAGGGAGTGTCTTGCACTGACTCCACTCAGCATTTGCTGGTGGGCTTGCTGTTGGTCTCACTATTCTCCTTGGATGGTCTCAGGAATAGCTAATGCTTCCATACATTCAGAGGAGGAATGGCCAGACTGACGAAGAATAAATTTATTGGAGATTAGCATATACATCCAGGTCAGGAAGCCCACAAGCTATTTGAAGGCTAGGAGAGTACTAAAAGTGTCATATATATTTGTTTCATTCTTAAACTCTTCCCTTCATAGCTTTTGGTTGCTGTCCTAAGTAAGGCAGACGAGAGATGAATCTTTGTTTTTGTCCAGGATGGTTGTGTTTGGAAGGCAATGCAGATCTGTCCGTTTCTAATACAAAGGAAAATCTTGGCTGAGATTGTAATGAACATTAATCTCTGTCATGTCTTTCTCTACTTCAGTCCTGTTTCATGAGAAGATATTTCAAATGTCTACTGCAAATGAAATTATAGAATGGCAAGAAAGAGGATGGGCTCATTTATCACATAAAGATACTGGCAGAAGCAAAGAGGATCAGTGAGTCAAAGGACAGGTTAGAAGCATAAACTGATTTGGGGAACATTTCCCATGTTGCGGATTTAAGACCAGTCATTGAGAGCTGTCATTTTTATGAGCTAAAATTGGTCCTCCAGCACATTTGCCATATTTTTTACAAATCTTATTTTAGCCTTCTTTTACCTGAGGATAGACCAAGACAATATATAAAGTAAGGTAAAGAAAAACAGGGAAGGTGAGTTACTCTGCAGCCCCTAGATCTTTTATGACAAGCTGCTTCTTCATTTAACATCTCCTCTGTGCCTTTCTCCATAAAGCATTGTTTGTGCTCTGAATTAAAACTGAAGTATTTTCTGTTTAATGTGAGGATTTTTTACAGATTATTTAAGGCACAATTTCTGTTTATAGTCCCAGGGTATATTCTAATCACCTTTGTTTACCTCATATTCCTTTCCTAATTAACTGACAACCTATTAGCATACATTTTTTTTATCCCAAGAGTATTAATTATACATAATTTATATCATAAGCATTTATTCCTTATCAGTCAGCTGAATAAAACATTTACCTGTTTATAGCTACTTGAGGTTAACACTTTTATACAAAAAACTCACCTGAGACTTCCAATGAAATTATCAGATTTTTAATTTTCTGTTACATAATGATACTGTATTAGTCATTGTAGTATTTTATTCCACTCTAGGCTAAACAATCATTTAGTGGAGCAGAGTGTTGGCAGCATTAATTAACCAATGATACATGCTCAGTTGAACAATAAGCTGCAAAAAATAAAAATGCAAGATGAGATAATGTATAGACCTTCTGTGTTAATTGTATGCTGGAAAACAGTACTAAACCCTACCCTCAGCTGTACACGTGTAGCTCAGGGAGAGCTGAGCCTCCGAGGGCAGGCTCTGGCTGACGTGGCAGGACAGAACATTGTCACTCTCAGGCTGCAAAATTCATCGTGTGGATTTTATCTCTGCCCACTAACACTGAGTCATTTCTGAATATAAACTTCAGAACAGCGAGGTGGAAAAAGGGCAATATTCTATCACCTTAAGAAAATAAGCTGATAAAGATACTGTTGCAAGAAGCTTTGAATTAAAAAAAAAAAAAAAAAAAAAAAGAAGTAAGCCTAGAATATTGTGTTCTTAAGGGACTGGGTTAAATTAGTTTATCCCAAGGCATATCATGCCTTTTTATCCTGTTTGCCTCTGGTTTTGACTCCTGACCTCCTTCCATTTTCTCCTGAGTATTTAAGGGGTTTTTAATCCTTCTGAGGATTTCTGCACTACTGTCATGTTATTCACCTTTCATTATTATTTTCTTATAGTATCCATTTTCACATTTGATTTTTATTTTCCATTTCACTTTCATTCCTCTGATGCTGGACTTCTAACCCTCAGTCTCCAATGCTTCTCACTGTATCTTCTGGTTCTTCTCCCCATCTCTTTGTTTCTGACCTTCTCTCATATGACTGCCCCTGCATCCCTCTCTACCTCAACATAGTTCTCTATTTATTTAGCTCCTTCTTCATTCACTATTCATTATTTTCATTATTCCCCTGTTCTTTGCACAGCCATTGTGCCTTAGAGCTCTGGCCATGGAGCAGGCTCCATTGTACCAGGCACTATAGAAACACAAAGCAAATCATGTGCCTCTGACCCATGCAGCCAGATACCAGAGAAGAAACTAGAGGAGATGATTGCTGGATCAAAAGAAAACCTTCTCCTTTCACCGCTGCATAAAGATCATTCAATTTACTTTAGAAGGGGGAGAATAAGGACACTGTTGTTAAACAAAAGTAGTCAAGGGTGGAAGCCCATGAGTATTTTTGGGGGGAAAAGTCAGAGAACAACACAAGAAAAGGTGAAAAATGTGGGCCAGAAATTTTCACAGTGGGTGATTTGATGAAGGACAAGGAGCACATAAAAGGACATTGAAAAGACCATACAACATGCATGATGCACAGTTCAAATGGCAAATACATCTACTTATGATGGCCAGTTCTGTCTTGGGGTCAGGATTCATCTGACCAACTTGGACATCTAAAATCTGAGTTAGCTTCTTGTCAACCAACAAAGTGAGATTCTGGGCTCCAATTCATCTAAAATAAATGTCTAAAATAGCTAAGGTTAGCTGCATCCTGAAAATGTGTCCACCTTTCCTTTTTTGGCTGAAAATGGTCCTGACTACTTCAAATATGGACTCTCTGAAAGCTTAAAACTAGACAAGAAGGACTCTGCAGGCACGTCCATCCTTAATAACAAACTGGCCTGAGCCCTAACTTTGTCCTTTCTGCCTCTGTGAGCCCAGCAGCTGAAAGCCAAGGCCACCTAGGTGCTGGAGGCCTGTGGGAGCCTTCTGACAATGCACACACTCAGGTAGGTGGAAGAGCAACTTGGGGGTCTGCCATGGTTTCCTCCTCCTCCATCAGGAAGGATGGTGACGTTGTACTCCCAGAAACCAGGACAAAGCCCATTAATCTTCTTTACCCTGACTCAAATCTTATTGCTTTCTTTCACAACATTCATTTGCAAATCTGGCGTTTTCTAGCCTGCTGTGTCTGGCCACTTGATTGGGAATACTAATTTTAATTTGATTGAGATTTCACACAGTGCTCCAAACATAACCTCCATAAACCTCTAAGTTTTCAGGAGCAGAGCTGTCCTGGTATTACAAGACACTGTCTGGGTTTTGTTAGCACCATTAGTACATGATATTTCTGTGTGATTCCCATAGCTGTTAGGAGAAGGTGAAGACCTTGTAATGTCCTTCTGACCACTTATTTTCTTCTTTTTTCTAATACACTTTTTGCTTCTTAACACTAGTTTGTTTTTTCTATCAGTTTTCTAAACTCAAAATCAAGCAGATAGGTTACTCATGGTCACTAGTGACTTCAGTGTTTGAAAAGAGTTTCTTTGCTTGCACAGATTGGTTGAAGAATGTTCTTCACAATGACAGAGATCTCTGGAACTGACTGAAGTGCTCCTTGTGAAAGTTGTTTGGCTGGTTGTAGCAGAAGTAGGCACCGAAAAAAATCTCATTCAATTTCCACTTCCTTGTAGAATAGAAAGTAATTACTTTGGGTGTAGATGCTGTCCATGCCCCCCTCCTTTGGCATGGTCTTCCTGTTACCTTTGATGTTTTTCCTCTTTTTTTGACACCTGAAAAGCAGCCTTATATTTTACAGGGATTCAAATATTTTTCTGAATCAAATTCTCCCATATTCAGCACCAAGATATCAAGAAAACTTGTAAATGAGAGGAGGGGGAAATGTGATTAACAAAGGGATGCAAATATTGTAATTACCTGCTTTGTGACTTGCTGTAGGCTGCTGTGTGCTGCTGAAGTAGACTGCTGAGGCCATCAGAAGATGAGAAGAACATCTCTCACCTCTCACAGCCTCTTAAAACAACAATCTGGATACAAATGACTGCTGCACACACCCCTATGGCTCCTCCTGTGTCAGACAGTGGGTTCTGTTCTGTTCCTACAGCTGCCAAGCTGTGCTCTGTGCACATCAGCAGGCCACAAAGTTGTGTTAATGATCAGCAGAAGTCTAGTGAAGTGTAATAATCAGTCATTATGTCACCTTTGTGTTCAGTAAAAGTGTGGACCAGTAGGATACGTGGTGGCCAACAGGAATGTCCAATGGGTAGCTTTATGGTTCAAAAAGTGAAAAATTCTGTTCAAAGATGTACAACTGTTTTAAACTACACCAGATATGATGTCAAATCCCAAATTATGACTTACCAAGTTTTCTGCCTGCATCTTTTTAGAACCCTCTCTGCCTAATTTCTCCCTGTAATTAAGGTTTCCAGGGTTTTCATTCCTCTTAGTCCTTCTGGTCCAGCAGAAGTTTTATTTCTTCTGCTATAGCAACAATGCCCCAAAAAACCTACTGAAAACACTGCAGCTGTAGCACTGCCACTGATGACACAATGTGGCTTCTGAATACCTTTGATCCAGCTGAAGACACCAGTGTCCGTGATCCCACAGACACATCATAGTACCATAGCTATAAACATATATTCTTCTTGTGAACCTAGTATATCTAATGAAGATAAATATTTCAAGACAATATGCAATATTGGCAATTGATGCCTATATGTTTACAGATTATTGCAGTCACTCTTAAGAAAGCATTGGAATCACACCCTTACAAGTGTGACAACTCTCTCTCAGGAGCAGTGAATGAAAACAGTGCTGAAACACACAGAGCTGAACAACAACCCCTTTTCACAGAATCACAGAATCACAGAATCAAGAGTTGGAAGGGACCTACAAGGATCACCATGTCTGAGTCCAAGTCCTGGCCCTGCATAGTACAGGACAGCCCCAAGAGTCCCACAATGTGCCCAAGAGCATTGTCCAAATCCTTCTTCATCTCTATCAGGCTTGGTGCTGTGACCACTTTCCTGAGGAGCCTGTTCCAGTGCCCAACTACCGTCTGAGTGAAGAATCTTTTTCTGAAATCCAATATAAACCCCCCTTGACTCAACCTCAGGCTGTTCCCTCATGTCCTGTCATTGGTCACGAGAGAGAAGGTATCAGTGTCTGCCCCTTCCTTTCCCCTCATGAGAAAGTTATAACTGCAATGAGGTCTCCCCTCAGTCTCCTCCCCTCCAGGCTGAACAGACCAACTGACCTCAACCACTCCTCATACAGCTTCCCCTCAAGATCTTTCAACATCTCCATGGCCCATCTTTGGACGTTCTCTAATAATTTAATGTCCTTCTTACACTGTGACACCCAAAACTGCCCCCAGCACTTGAGGTGAGACCACCCCAGCCCAGAGCAGAGCAGGACAATCCCCTCCCTGGCCCAGCTGGTGATGCTGTGCCTGATGTCCCTCAGGACACAGTTGGCCCTCTAGAGGAAGGCACAAGGTCAACTTTTCCAATTTTAGCTGCTTAAATCTTATGCATCTTGCTGTATAGCAAGGCCTTTAGGTGACTTAATTTTTACTGAGGTGAATCACATAAAGCAGCCAAGATTAAAACCAAAAATAATCCTGTCTCAGGTCCTGAAGAGTGGAAATGCCTTGAGAAAGTTCACATGGGATGTTTAGTGTTCAGACCCATCGGCTGTCAATACTGACTCAGTTCTCTGTCCTACAGGGAGCACTAAGCCTAGCTGAAAACAGAGATGAGTTGTGTGGGATCTCCACTTTACCATCAGGAGTCCAAACTCTCTCTCAGATATCCAAGTACCTCAATACCCATAGTTAGTGACTGTCCTTCCTCATACATACCTCTTTAAAAAAAAACCCCAAAATAACACAAAATCTACACTTTCAGCTTTTGGAGCCCTGAAATGGAGGATCCCTAAACTATTGGACATTTTTATCATTACAAGCAGTTCTTCATCAGTTACAGTATTTCTACTGGTCTCTGAGCTTAAACATCATGTTGTGTCTTTTGCTATAAGAGCCACAAATTCAAATTATTTCAGAAAAAAATCAAAGACCTTTTAAGGATATGGATATGGAAGTGTTAAATTAATGGCTGGACACAATGATTTTAAAGATTTTCCAACCTAAATAATTCTATGATTGTATAAGGATCTCCTGAAAGAAGAATATTCACACCTTAAACAATAGGGGTTGGCTTGCTCCTTGAGCAGGCAATGCTTCTGACCCAATACACAGTATATCAGAAATCTCCATTGGAACAATTTGACTTGATTGCAGGTAGTGAACACAGTCATAAAATGTAGGAATGAGTGCTTCCCATTTGACTGTTTCTTAGTATTCTCTGAAATAAACCAAATATATATGTTCCAGAATCAAAGCCCAATTTCAAAAAATATCCTGTAAATTAAACAGACTTTCAGAATTATGGCACAATATTTATTTTCTCAGGCTATATCTAATGTTGGGATGTGCCTTTATATGGAGTATGAGATATCTTAATACATTCTGTATCCTTTGATTGTATTTTATGTTGAAAGTAACTTCATTGGTTTTAATATTAAAATCAGCTTCACTTAAGTTGCCTGAAAAAAGTATTTAATTTCTTTTGCTTTAAGAAAATAAACTGCCAAATCAGTATTTAGGTTACAATGTCTAGAGGGAAATCTGTCCAAGAAATAAAAACTGTGGTTGTCACAGCGAATGATCAGTTAATAAGGGGCTGTCCACAAAATCTATCCAGCTATTTGAGTTGTCTTTGAAAGTCGAGAAAATGCTGTGCAATTCATTAATTTAGTATGAATACTGAAATATTTGTCATTTCTCTTGAAAAAGTAACTCCTGAAGTGACACTACTTAAGTGGAAATCTCAATGTCTCATAAAAAAATCAGCAGGTTTCTCGCCCTCACATTTATGGCAAAAATTGAATCACAGAACAGAAATGCAAATCAGAAAATATTTTTTTTAAATATCACAGTTTTAAAGTTTCATGATTACCAAAGGCTTGATGTTGATAATATTTCATGATCCCAGCCTCTGATAAACATTTTTTACTTGGAAAATATTTTAGAAGTCCATTACAAAAATGTAGCAAAATGCACAACTTCATTATAAATAGTCTGTTGGGCAAGTTTATGAGAGAAGGATTACAATATTCAATAGGCACAATACAGAGCAAGGGGATGCTGCTCCACAGCCCCTTGGCTTTTCAGAATAAAGCTTCCACTATGCTATATAAGTGACAGAGAAGATGAAACCATTTAAATACTTTGTCTCCATCTCTCAGTTTCTTATTTGGCTGTTCAGTGGATTACGAAGTCCACCTGTTTCATGAGTAAATGGAGAAGGTAATGCATGCTTAAGACATCCAGTTCTGGCAAACTGTGTTCAGTTAAAAGTAGTAGCAAGAAATGTGGAAGCTTCCTTAGGACTTAGAGGTTCTGATCACCCACCTTTTATTACTTATCTCTTTATTTTTTTGTTCATTTTTCCCTCCTTGTTCAGTTTTTGTCCTCTTCTTCCTTACTTATCTTTGCTTTCCATTCTTATCTTTTCATAGAGAGCAGTTCTCAAGTCCTTTGGTGAATTGTTTTAAAATGCCCCATCCCAACAGCAGCTCTTCTCCTCCTGCTAGCTGCCTCCAGGAGCTGGCAGCAGAACAATCTAAACGAAACTAATGCTTTCAGATATGCCATTCTGGATTCTTTGATGCGGGAAGGGAATTCCAACAGCCACTGTGGAAACTCCATGGACCTTTTAAATTCCCAATGAAGAGACTTCTAAGCCTAATCCATCAGAAATCCTTAGCAGCTGATGGACCACAAATGTCTGGTTGCTCTACAGACCACATATGGTAGTGGATGCTTTGATAATGAGTGAGAGATCTCTTGTCCACATCAACTGTACAAAACTTAATTATTGTTTCACCTTGCCTCTTTCCCAGAAATAGGTCAGCTACATGGAAGATAAAATAATATCCCTGGAAAAAGGATGATGGAAGAGTATTTGGTCGTTGCATACACTACTAGATGCAAGGTTAAAAATTCAGTTCTTAAACAACAGATTTTTTCTAATATCTTCCCTTCTGTTTAATAATGGGTATTATAGGCAATAAGTGTATCTTTCCGCCACTGTGGGGAGTTTTTTTGTGCAGTATTCTCTGATAATACATTTTTTTGTGTTGTTCAAACAGAAAACATAATTTGCTATTTCTTGAAAAGTCACACAATTCACACTGGGAATTTCTGCTATCCTGATTTCTGTTCCAAAATCACTCAAATTGAGAGAGCTGAGTACTTTCCTTTATATGAATGTATAGGAAGCTAAACTGGGATATTGAGAAAAACAGTTCACAAAGCCAGTAGAAAGCTATATATAAAATGATATTCTTATTTCAGATGAAGCCTGAGACAAAAAGGATATAGGTAAACACAGCTGCAACATTTTTAGGCATATAATCAAAGGCACAAAAAAATATTGGAAAACTATGTAATTATTGTAATTAAAATGTGAACAGTATTGATGGAAAATATCTTTAAAGCATACAAAATCAAAACAAATCTTTTAACATGTGGGAATTTATTCTACAGGAAGGCTATGCCAGAACAAAAGTACCAGTTACCTACTTGCTTCTTACTGCTAGTAGAAGCTGAAACTTAAGAGAGAGGCAAGAAATAGAAGAAATGTTCCTCAGTTCTGGTTCACTGAATCCTCCACCTTATGAAGAAATGGGAAACTAGCATCAAAACAATCACAGGAGGGTATTTTTAAAATGCTCTGTGTTAAGACACTTGCCTCTCCATCTGCATCTCCAGTGTCATTCCCTTCTTATTTCATTTTTCTGTATCATTTTCTTTCCTTCCTTCTTTTTAAGTCTTTTGATTCGGATCTTTTCCTTATTCCCTGTAGATATTTTCACTCTGTAAAGTACATGCTCAGCTTTCAGCTGAGTTGCTTCCCCTGGGTTTAAGCACAAGTGAAAAATGAAATTGATCTGTGGAAGACCCTTAAGCTCCCTATGCAGTCTGTGGAGACTGGCAAGCTCTCCCCAGATGGAGTCACATTCCAAGTAGAAACCAGACTGGGCAGCTTGGTGTTCCAAAAGATGCCATGACTGTGCAGGCAGCCTGAGACAACCAGGCACCTGAAGGGCTCTGTTAAGGCTTTATCATTCCATGGAAGACAACCGAGGCCCCACAGAAGAACTTTCCACTGCTTTGTCTTCCTTAGGTTCATCCTTATTTTTTTTTTTAATAGATATCTTCAGTAGTTTGTTCTCCAGGGCTCTTCTATTCAACAGGACCCCAACAACAATCTTCTATTCAGCAGTCATAACAGATGAGGAATAGTTTTGAAACGTAATGTGTTATGTGGCATATACCCACCCAGAGACTAGGGTAGTCTGAGGGCTGAAATAACTATATACTCCTCTACTGTCTACCCCTTGCCATAGCTCCAGTCATGCCGGAATAAACCCAGCTACAGGCCTGCTAAATCCCCTTTCAAAGTGGGAAAGGCAGTGTCCTTGACGCCACCATGATTAGTGGCCTGCAAGTACAGCTGGATGTAGACCATGTTCTGCATTTCAGCACAGCCCTGGTCCTGCTCTTCATGCTCAGAGGGAATCTCTGTGCCTCTTACGGACCACCCTCCAGTCTGTACAGGCTGTGAGGCATCAGTGGTCCTGAGTGTTGTGTGAGGAGTGCAGCTACCTGTTCTAGAAAGTCAATGCAGTCCTAAAGCAGGATGTGAAGAGGTACTGGTAGGTCCAAAAATCAAAATAGCTACCTGACAATTGTTTGGAGAGATGGGCTTTTTCTGGTTTTCCATTGAGAAACTATTTTTCACAATTTATCATTTGGAGGGAGAGCTGACATCTTCCTTCCACAGAGAAATATTTAATTTTAAGATAATTTGCACATAATACTTTGCTTTTGCATTGCTTCGAATGGAATGATTTCCCATTAAGATAAAGCAAGGATGAGCAGACTGTGGCCACTGAACACAGTGTTCTGGCAGAGCAGAGCAGCAGTATAATGACATTAAGTGTTTGATTTTTAAAACATTCAAAAAATAAATTAAATTACAAAATGAAATTAAAAAGAATGTTGAAAATTGTCTGAGCAATACAGAGTCACTTGGAGGTCCTTCACAAATGCAGAACAATTGGCTTCAACCACAGGCCTCAACTGCTCCAGCTGGACATTACCTGATCATTAAAGGCTTTTGGATGAGCCAGTAATGCTTAAATAATCCGCATCCAGAAAGTGTCTTACACCTTCCTTGGTGGACTGCACTGTGAATGCTTGGTGCAATTAATTAACATTGGGACCAAAACCAGAGTCTCCAGCTTCCAAAACAAATGCTCAGTCATGTAGCCAAAAGCACAGCTCTGATGCCATAAGCCAATTTACTCCCTGTTTTATTAAACTTCCACAGTGTTTAGAATCACTAAGTCACAGTAGGTCTGGCACTTCATGTTACGAACCTTGGTGAGCATTTCCTTACCCACCCAAACAGAAATGTAGCATCTATTGCTGACTCTGCTGTCTGAGGCATTTCTGTTTCACTGCAAATCATATGTAATGATGTGAAATTTGGCAATATATGTAACATACATGCCCAAGCCCAATTAAGACATGAATCTGCCTGCATAGTGGATGTGTCTGCTTCCCTTCTAAAAGTCTGAGCATTATTTTGTGGTCTGTGTGTTTCTTATGTCACTGCCTGTGATCACTCTTAATACACAGGTGACTGTAGCAAACTTTCCCTTGCAGCTACAATTCACCCTCATTTACTTGCAGTCATCTGAAAGTTAAGTTCCAAACATGAGTGGATTTTCTTGTTTCCCTGTACATTCAGCAGACTAATGTAGACACCTCTAGGAGGCAATTTGTCCTGCCAAAACTTGATTGTCAAGAAGGGTCGTATGCCCTGAGGGGGCTCATCTCTCTCTGCTGAACATTGCTGTAGTCTAAGCACTATCTTACAAATAAACAGACTTCTCAGATGGCATGAATCACCTGGGACGCATCCTATCTCTGCATGTTATTGGCTTGCAAATAATAGCTCAGCTTTGCAATTTCAGATTACTTTTCCTTCTATAAATAGGGAGAGATTGAAGAAAGTATGAAAAGTACATTTCATGATGCAATTTCAAAAATGTTCAAACATGGTATACACTTTAAGGAGAACACCTCTCCTGGTTTAGGGCAGATTTGGGAGGAAACTTCAAAGGTTTGAACTAGAAAGTAGATTCAAGTGGCCCCTCCCCAACTGGTTTGGGAAAATATTTCTTTGGAGAAAAGTGGAAAAAACTGTTTATTTAACAAACAAAGTATTCACAAGCAATAATAAATAAATAACATTAAACATTAAAACGTCTTGCTGTTCTGAAGAGTTGGCAAATTCAGAGAGTCCTTGTCGTGGGGGGTAGCTCGGCTCACCCAGTCTCCCATCAGTCCCTCTGGCGCTGGAATGCGGCATCCTGGGCCCCGGTGGGACACAGGTGTGAGCTCCCGGTGTTTTTCTGCATTCTCAGTCCAGAGCAGGCTGATCAGTTCCGAGGAAAAGAAAAGCCCAACTACGGGTAAATTCTGAAGATCTGTAAAACTTTACTGTTTTTTACTTTTCTATGGATGTTCTTTACAGAAATAAGTTTTATTGAAATACTTGTTGGACTCCACACGGCCAGAGTTATAGACCTGCTTTTTGGCCTCTCTTAGCTCTACTCATTCCCTTCATGGGAAGAAGAAGTAATTGTTCCCTAGTCTCCATTATGACTTTTGTCTTTATTCCTCTACCTTCTCACAAGATGCAAGTGTAAAGAGCATTTTTTTAATGAACATACAAGTATAAATTCCTTATAACTTTAAGGATCTTACAAGTGTAAATTGATCAAACTTGGAGCCTTAGAACTCCAAGTTCTCAGGGAAGTGGTGGAGTCACTATCCTTGGAAGAGTTCCAAAAATGAGTAGACATGGCACTTCATGATATAGTTTAGTGGCCACGGTATTCAGAGGTTGGAAATGATCTGGGAGGCCTTTTCCAACGTTAATGATTCCATGGGTCCATGAGAAGAGTGTTTGTGGCAAGGGAAGGACTCAACATTATGACTGGCATTAATTAGATTTCAACACCAACCCCTAGCCACCCTAAGTTCCCTTTGCACCCCGTTAGTAGAGAAAAATGGGTACTTTCATAATGTGATTAATCTGGTATCCCTTAGACTGAGATGGAACTTTGGCCTTTGTAGCAGCCAATTTTTCTCTTTTGATGACAAGGAAGCTTATGGTAGCCAAATCATCTTTAACACAGATAGAAACAATTTATCCAATCATCTGGTGGTCATGGGAAAACTTCAACATGCTTCATATTTAATCACTTCCTAAATAGATTAAGGCAAATGAAAATCATAGTAGCCACAAAAAGGATTTTCTCAAGTAGTGCGATTTAAGTTGCTACTATTCCTAATCAGATATCCATCTCACCAGACCAGACTATCTACTTTAGGGTGAGATGAATGGTGTTTTGAACTTCATTGACTAAATTGTCATTTAGGCTGCATTACCCATTGACAAAATCCAACCTGTCATCTGGGATTGCCTAACATAATATTATGTCAATTTATTTATATCAAGAACATTGCAAGATGCAGTTTTCTGTTTCTAGGACGCAGATTAACACAAGAGCAATTTTTTTCACCAAGAGTGAGCTGGTTCTCAGAATGTTTTAAATTATTAAAAAATCATTCCACCCTCCTAACGCACTAGCCTCTTAAAGAACTCCTTCTAGGCTTGCAGAGTAAAAATATTACTCTTAATTCCCATATATTTAGCATTTCACAGGTTACTGAAACAGCATAAGCTGGAAATAATTGCGGTCATCTGGCTTGGTGCAATAATTTCATTTTAGTTCAGTTCTAGCCTGTACTTGTTTTTAAAGCATCTTGTTGTTTTAACATCTGTCGCTTTTGAGATATAATTATCATTTCAGATTTCTTTTGTTTCAAAATAATCTTGAGCAGCAGAGATTGTTTGGCCTCCTCCTCCATTCATAGATGTAGGTGATTTATAATAAACCAAATTCTTCTTCATTATCTATCCTCACCTAAGCCAGATCCTCTGGTTGCCCCATTCTGACACAACAGCAAGGTCTGAATCTTTGTTATTAATAATATATTAATAATATTAATATATTTTTAATCTTTGTCATTAATAGTATAATCTGCATTATCCTGGTATATTTATAAGACTTGGCTTTCTCCTTTAAGTATTTCTACCACACCATCTTTGACAGCATTTACATATGGTATTGAATGTTTCTTTATAATGGTAATACTCACAAAAAAAATTAAAAAGGATACTAAAATCTTCCCAGTAGAAGACATCTTTGCTAATAGAAGTTGCCTGTTGTTCTACTGACAAACTTGTTTTATGATAATAAAATCACTTTCTAAAAGGACGGGTTTCAAAGACTTCACCAGCACCTCTAATGCATATTTAATGCAAATTCTCCCATCATTAAAACTGCTTTGATAGTATTCCTGAAAGTTGTGTTGGGTACCTGCAGAAAGCAAGGGATAGAGTAGGAGAAGAGAGGGAGAGAGTTGTGTGGATTTCGAGCCAGCACCTACCGTAGAGTCCTAAAAACATCCACCAGTGTCCAGATTTCTTGAGAACATGAGACAGTCTTGCAGCGAGCAGAGGCGGTTTGGCTCATCATGCCTCATTCCCTTTTCCATCTACACCATGATGTCTTCTAATTGATTCTTTAATGACCTCCGTGTTTTTGCCTTAACTATCTTGCCTAGTAAGCCATTCCACGCATTTATGATTCGCTGCTTGAAAAAAATGCTTCCTGACATCTGTTCTGAATTTGTTTTTCTTTAATTTTCATTTATGCCCTCTCGTTCTATCATCTGTGTTGGGCTGAAAATAGGAACCCATGTTGACATTTTCTGAACCATTTAAATTTTATGTTCTTTAATTAAAAAACTCCTTCTCAACTAGACAGAAATCTAACCTGATGGTGGAGAATATAGTACTGTATTTAAAATAAAATAATACTTTTATAAATTTAAAAAATTCATTGATATGTATATTTAGTATANTTTTAATCTTTGTCATTAATAGTATAATCTGCATTATCCTGGTATATTTATAAGACTTGGCTTTCTCCTTTAAGTATTTCTACCACACCATCTTTGACAGCATTTACATATGGTATTGAATGTTTCTTTATAATGGTAATACTCACAAAAAAAATTAAAAAGGATACTAAAATCTTCCCAGTAGAAGACATCTTTGCTAATAGAAGTTGCCTGTTGTTCTACTGACAAACTTGTTTTATGATAATAAAATCACTTTCTAAAAGGACGGGTTTCAAAGACTTCACCAGCACCTCTAATGCATATTTAATGCAAATTCTCCCATCATTAAAACTGCTTTGATAGTATTCCTGAAAGTTGTGTTGGGTACCTGCAGAAAGCAAGGGATAGAGTAGGAGAAGAGAGGGAGAGAGTTGTGTGGATTTCGAGCCAGCACCTACCGTAGAGTCCTAAAAACATCCACCAGTGTCCAGATTTCTTGAGAACATGAGACAGTCTTGCAGCGAGCAGAGGCGGTTTGGCTCATCATGCCTCATTCCCTTTTCCATCTACACCATGATGTCTTCTAATTGATTCTTTAATGACCTCCGTGTTTTTGCCTTAACTATCTTGCCTAGTAAGCCATTCCACGCATTTATGATTCGCTACTTGAAAAAAATGCTTCCTGACATCTGTTCTGAATTTGTTTTTCTTTAATTTTCATTTATGCCCTCTCGTTCTATCATCTGTGTTGGGCTGAAAATAGGAACCCATGTTGACATTTTCTGAACCATTTAAATTTTATGTTCTTTAATTAAAAAACTCCTTCTCAACTAGACAGAAATCTAACCTGATGGTGGAGAATATAGTACTGTATTTAAAATAAAATAATACTTTTATAAATTTAAAAAATTCATTGATATGTATATTTAGTATACCATAGTTCAACTCATGAATGTCTCCTAAAGAAAAAATTCCAACATTTGCTAAGGCTCTCTCACAATTATGAAGAGGGAATGAAATGAACTGAAAACACTAAAAGGGGCCAGGACTTAAAGAGATTTTTTTCTGGTTTTGTCTAAGACATCCTCTATTTTAGGGCTTTATTCTTCTTTAGATATCCTAATTATGTGCACACCAATGGAACTGAAGATTCCTCTCAGTCAGATTTTCACATTCAGTAACCAATTTTCAAAAATACTAAACACTTTACCTTTTCAAAATTAGATTCTTTTTCAAAGATGCCACAGATTGTAATATCCTCCCAGTTCCTCTTAAAAGAAGGAAAGAACTGAGAGCTATCAGTAACTTTAATCACCACAACTTTGTGTAGCTAATGCTCCAATCCAAGCTCAAATTTTGACACTATATGCTTCTGCAATTGATTGATGCTGTGAATTTATTTACAATTATGCTTTTCAGTGTGTTTTTACTCCCTTCTCTTAGCCCCTCCTCCAATTTACACTCATTATTTTTCTCCTCCCCTTTTGCAAAACAGTGACTAAAGTGTCAAGATGACCCTAATGTTCTAAAGTTTCAGTCACCATAGTCAAGAACAGTAGTAGCACTAAAAGTGATTTTAGTTTCAACCATTTTATGTGACTAGTGAACAACTTTCTTTTTAGTCCTTCTGCCTGGCACGCTCAGGCAAATCTTTCCTGCCATAGGTTCTGAGGACCCTCTCCTATTCTAGTCTGGTATGCAAGCAGCCTCCCAGGGAAGAACCAAAACAATAACCCAAATTATAGTTGTGAAAAAATGTAGATTATCATAGTCCTTCCCTGGGATCGAGTGGAATTTTAATGTCTCAGAATGCTCTTAAGAGGTAATACACTACTAGGTTGATTTTATACAAAAATCTCACTTGTTAGAAGCATGGCTATTCTTATTAGCACATTGAATACAGACGGAAGAGAGGAAAATAGGCGAAGATTGTAAAGTTTCTAAAAAATTGAGTAAGAAATTTTACCATTCCGAGTAATTTTAAATGAAGTTTTAGATCACATGCCAATTTTAGATACCATGCATTTAAGTAATATTTCTGGGAATGTAACTGATTTACAAGAATCAAGTCCTGTAACTTCCCCGAGCCTGTATGCAGCATGGAAAAGGACCCCTTGTTCTCTCTGTGTATATCAGAAGTAGCCCAAAAGGCAAAAGACAAAGCATGTTCCATTTCCCTTAATCTGAGAGCCACAGGGGAGAAAAAGGGCAAGCACTAACCTCTCTCAACCAACTTAAGCAATAACTTTTCTCTACTTCACTTTAGCATCTTTCTGCTTAGACCTTAACTTCCTTCTGCCAAATTCTTATTGCCCTCCTTTTTTACCTGAGAAATATTCTCTGATTTTTTCTGCTGATGCTCTAAACATGTGTTCAGATGAGGTCATTTATTACTATGCAAGCAGATAATAGGATCCAGGAGCTTTCAGTATGCCATGTTTGAGTGTCGTATATCCTCCAGAACTTTGCAGTTTGTACTGCTTTTTTGGCCAAGTGCCTCGGCTGAGCCTGTATCAATAGAATTTCAGAAACATACACAGAAACAAAGGAATGCAGAATTTGTTTAACAGAGTAAGAGATAGCCATATCAACAATTTTCCAGGGTAATTTGGCTTGATGCTTATGCCTAAAATTCATTTTGTTAGAGTGACTGATCTTCAGGAGAACTATGTAATGAATGGACAGCTAGGTTAATGTCAAGGTGCTGTTACAGGCAGAAGCCAAAAATTCTCTTTAATGTTGTCTCGTTAGGAAGCCCCTGTGTAAGCATCTTTCCCGGAATACTGTGAGAATCTGTGCACCAGAGCTGGTGGGAGGGAACCTCCACCAGCTGCCAAACATGACATTTCTGGACAGGCTGCTGAACCCTCAGCAGGTGACATCTGTGAAACAGCCTTTCATCTTCCTGTCTCTCAATGGCTGGGTACCTGCATGGGGCAGGGATCCCAGAGAGGCTCTATGAATGCAGCCTGTCTCTTTCTCCCAGCTGGGCTTCCACAGCCACAGGCTGAGGATCCCTGAATTTGAGCTTCCAGTGTCAACATCTGCTCTCAGAGCCTCTTTTGTCCATTTCTCTCTTTATGTGCTGACAGCTAAAGCCCGGTCCAGCCAATATAAACTGTCTGTAATCATCAGAACACAATCTACTGACTGTTTACAGCTTACAAGCAATAGGTATATCTTTTCACTTCTGTGGTGTATTTAACTGAGTAGGAGAGTGATTAACCAGCAGAGAGGATTGAGCAGTTAAGAAATTTTTCGATTGCTGTAAAAAAAGGACAGCATAAAATCATGATCTGAGTGAGAACCTACTTAGATATCATATTAGTATCAGAAGCATTTAAAATTCTAAAACATTGGTACACAGCTTGTGGTTTTCTAGAAGATATTGCAAAAAACCAATTTTCTGAGATGGGAAAAATGAAACAAAATGGAAAAAATAAAAAAGTGTCCCATTTTTTCCTTTTCACAAAGCCCTCAAAAGGCAAATGTTCTTTTCACAAAATTCCAAGTGTTGTTAATGTAATGTATTCATAACCATTAATGTTATCACAATGAATACCAAATGAATTGCTAATCATTGGCCACCCTGTTTTAAAGTGTTACCTATCCATCTGTCTGTTTTGCTAAAGGTACTTTTCACAACATATGTTTCTTTTGGCTCTTTGAGTGCCACTAGCAAAGGCATAGTCACCCATCAGAAGGACATTCAAATACATAATAAGCAGAAAGTTGTTCAGAACATTTCCATGTCTTGAACAGATATTTCTGGTTTACTTTTCTTTATGAAGGAAGAAATGTTTTACCTCAGTGCTGGATAAATGTAGGTGAGAAGATTATTTCTAGTGGCCAAAGGATAAGGATGTAATGATAGGACATGGTGGAATGATTTTAAGCTGAAGGAGAGTAAGTTTAGGTATTAGCAAAAAATTCTTTGCTGTGAAGGTGCTGAGGCACTGGAACAGTTTGTCCAGAGAGGTTGTGGAATCTTCCAATTGAGGTGTTTATGACCAAACTGGATGTGGCTCTGAGTAACTTGGTCTTGTGGAATGTCCCCCGCCCATGGCAAGGGGTTGGGACTAGATAATCTTTAAGGTCCCTTCCAACCCAAATCATTCTGTGGTTCTATGGATTGGAAACATAAGGTCTGGATACTTGTACTACTTCTGCCACAGGCAACCTTGCCCTCATGATCTTGAGCCTTTTAGAATAGAGCAAGAACCTAAGTATATGTTTACAAGTTGAAATGTCATTCAATTTCAAATTGAATTTGGGTCCTAAAAGATCTGTAAATAAACCAACCACTACTTTTGAGTATTTCTTGTTTGGTGTTTGTAAAATGAGCGTCCCAGCATGCCTGTAATTGTGATAACTGATTTATAGATATTCATAATGAACTTTGGGAGCCTTACACTAAAGGACAGCAGTAACTGTGTGGTATCACCGCCTTCATGAAGTTCATTTTCTGACACCAGTGAAACCGTACAATCATTTCTCACTCCCACTTATTTTCAGTTGACCAGTGCCAAAATTTGCTGAACATGTATAATAGTTGATGTGGACATGGCAGTGCTTGGTAGGGAGCATTGCCCTATGCACCAAATGTGAGATGTGCATGGCTGAACACCTGGCCTGGCCTGGCCTGGCTCTTCAGCAGGGGCACTACACTTAAACATTTGCACCTACAGCCTGTCTCAACAGCACTGAGAGCAACAAAGGTCTGACTGGCAGCCTGAGGGGAGATAGAAGCCTGAAATGTACACCTTTGAAGCCAGCTGTGAGCAGCCAAAGTACCAAGACATATTTTCACTACAGGAAAATAGTGAGTTTCCATTTCAATATAGTTTAGAAAACAAGACTAAACCACTGGATGATGTATTCAATATAAATATGTGGTGACATATGATGAGGCTTGTAATCCTAACAAATTGTTTAGATTTATGTCCTTGCTGGAACATTCAGAAAGCTTTTAACAGTAACAAAAAAAATAATAAAATATGTGTGTGTGTGTGTGTGTGTGTGTGTGTGTGTGTGTGTGTAAGTATTTTAAAATTAATTAAAATTTGAAAGAACTCTGAGTACTTGATTGTGGATGTAGATCATGAGCATTTCTGAGTCTATACCCACCGAGACTTTCTCTGTGGGTACAAGGCATGGGTGGATGTTGGAGAGTGTGTTGTGAATACTACAGTGCAAATAATAATGAATAGCTCTACACTTAGCTACTTAGTTGCAATTCCAGACCATTATAATTATGAGGTAATCTGCCAACTAGAATTTTAATGCAATATCTATGTTACTAGATCCTGAGAATATTTCCAAAGAACCATCAATGGAGAACCAAAATAGACCTGATTTTCATCACTTTTAAAGTAATTATTGCTCACAGTAAAGTAAGACCTCATAACTCAGAAGGAAACACAAACACTGTCTGTGTCATCATCCTGCACTTTGCCAGGAGTGTTTGCAAAAAAGACCAAAACAGTAGAACACAAAAAGCAGTGATGTCTCTAACTCCAATACTGTGGAGAACACAAACATTAAAGAATAAAGGTATAACTCTGTCTTCTTTAGCAATTGTATCAATGCAGGTAACCAACAAAAGTGCCATAAACCTTTCTAAATTATATTGGGGAATCACTCATTCAATACTAAGAAATTAATGTCATCCTCCAAAAATGTACACAACTCAGTCCTCTTTTGTATCTGTATTTACATGCAAGCACATATCTTTAATCTCAGATCTCTCTTAAATTTCCAGTTCACAAAATCAGTATCCTGGTTCAGCACCTCCTCAGTGAACACATTCTCTGGAGGGCACTGACAGTCATTTGCACAGTGCTCACCAGCATGAAGGCAGGGGAACCACCTGCTTGTGTTTGAAATTCTGCTTTTCAAAAACTGTCATTTCAAAATTATATCATCTCAAATTCTTCGAGATTCTTGGAATGAAAGTACTCTAATTTGCTGCAGATTTATTTTTCTAATGCCAGATATGCAATTATTTTGTCATTTTAAAGTGCAGAAAATCAATGCAGTACTTAAAAAAAATAAAATAAAAAACCAACAACCAAAACAACAACAACAAAAAACCCAAGCAGCTAACTGACCAGGAAAGGAGGAAAAACACTTGAAGAACAAAATTATTAGTAGGGCAGGATAATAAATAGCTTGTTAAAAGTGCTGGTTAGCAAAGAACATCCTCTGGCCAAGGATGGGAATACAAATTGAGACACATGAACCTTGAACAAAATTTCTCTAAGAATTTATTGGCCAAATGTATACACATTTTTTAAAAGGTTTGGGTTTAGGTTGTTTGGTGTTTTTTCTAAGTTATTGTAAAGAATTTGTTTGCATTATAATCTTTGTGGAAATAATGATACCTTCCATCTGATTCTAATTTACTGTCAGAAAAATGCCAAGGAAGGAAGGGCAGAATCTTTTAATGTTTATTTCTGCTGTTTGAAAACGCTCTGAAAAAGGCACTGTGACTCTGGTGGGGGCTCTTTGATGGAAGTTTTTATGAAGTTAATGTTGCAGAGAGATGGTCGGAAGCCCCCAACAAGGGGACTGTGGAGTGTCGGATGGTCAAACGATTCCATCTGTACTTAAATCTGCTACTGGAAGCATTTATCAGCCTCCCAGTTGTTTAATTTGAGATCCTGCTGCTCCCACACTCTATCTGTATTTTGTCATTTACTAAACCTGCACCCTTGTTAGGTTTGGAAAGAAAAGCAAAACCATACAAATGTTTCAGCTGCTTCAGATACTGTTCAGAAACCAGAAATATTGAAAAACCAAACACTTTTAAAACTTTCCTTATATAATCTATTTTTTAGATAAGTGAGCAGGTTTTGAGTGAGAGATTCTTTGAAAAATTTATTTACAGTGCTAACTAAACTTTACTAACTTAAGCCTAAGCCCAGCTTTTTATTACTAAAGAGACTCAAAGCTGAACTGCAAATGGGAGCCATCCTCTCTTGAACTTGTAAAAATTTAAATCTTGATTTTATAGCTTCATCCTTCTCCTAACAGCTCAATCTAGCAGACCACATATGCCTGTATAACAGTTTGTCTTTCTGTCCCTCACCTTCCTCTGCACCATTCTTTCAGTTCCACTGCTGGCCTGTGATATTCTCAATACAAGGACAACTTAGAGCTTGTCTTCTCAGACCATTTCCTCTCTGCCTGTCAGATTACAAGACTGCAGCTGACATGCAAGACTTGTTGGCCTGAAAAATTAACATATTATTCTTACACATAAGGAAGTCTGGAGCTCCAAAGAGCAGTCTAGGTTCTACTCCTCATTGCAATCTTCCTTCTCCTTTAACATACAGTGAACCTTAAGTAGCTTAGCTGGAAATTATCTGTTATGTTCCACCAGTACACTGCAGCCATGCTACAGGATCCCTCCCAAGGGGAAAAAGAGTTTCATTACAATTTGTATTTCATTTTTTTTTCAAGCAGAAAGGGGTCATCACACAGCCCTCACAGCTGTGAGAAGAGTCAGCACACAGCAGGGGGATCCAGAGGTGGAAGGGTCCAAATCTTGCTAGTAGTCATGCTAGCCAAGAACTTTAGTTAAACATTCCTGCTACTGGAATCAATACTTCTTCTAGTGGTGTTGGATTGGCTATGTTTTAGCAGAGCTGCAGAGACCAGAAAGAAAAGAAGGATAAGTCAATGGACACTTAATAAAAATGAACATGTCACCCCCAAAACAGCAGATGAATGAGAAAGAGAGAAACACAGTGAGAGAGGAAGTGGGAAAAGGTATAAAATACAAACTCATGTACATGACTTCTGGTTGGCAACTATACCAAGTATGGTTTAGAACAATTACATTTTTTGTTCTAATGCTGTGCTGGCAGTGTAGTTAGAATATCCCTTTGAACAATGTGATCTGGATGCCAATAACATACTGTTGAAAGCATTTACAATAGGAGCAGTTTCATACTATTATTTTACTGTGGAACTGATAGTAGAAAGAATTGAGTACTGTCACGGGCAAAAGAAACTCAACTCAAGGTATTTAATTTATTGCAAGTTGTATAACTATTTAATTAATGATTAGAGCATTGCAAAATAAAATGAGACATGCATTAAACTCTTAGGGAAAAAAATCATCTTTTTTTCCACTTTCCCAGGAAAGGAGGACTCCTGTCCTTCCTCCCTCCGTGCTTCCACTTTACTCCTTCACCTCAGACTGCTCTCCACCCTCATTATTGATTCAGGTGATACTCAGTCCCTGCAACAAAGTAATGAGCAGCACCAGAGGTGAAGGCCAATTACACAGCAGTTTCTCTGCTTGTCACCCTTTGCCTACACTCCACTGTGGGTTTTCCTCAGGCCACAATTCCATCAGTCATATACCTGCCAACCCTCCTCTGACTTTGTTGTTCCCTCTTGTTTCTCATTCTTTTTTTTTCCCTCTGCCTCTGGTGTTTTCTGCCCTTTCTTATATGTGTGTTCACAAAGGTGCCACCAATTCATCTGATGGATCAGCTGCGCCCTGTGGTATGTCTGCTTCCCAGATACTGTTTGTATCTGACAAAAGTCAGTCAGTCCCACGTTTCTTCACCCAAAGACCATCCCCACAGCCCTTTCCACGGCCAAAAATTTGCCATTCATACCAAATATATTTATGAAACATTTAAAGCTATACTTTCACTGATACTTTTGATGGAAGTGTCAATCCTTGTCACAAGTGAGAGAAGACCCAAGCCAGTCTATACTTTATCTATCTGTGGAATGATGCAAAAAAGATGCAGGACCTTCCAGAAATCTCAGTGGATAATTCCTTTTGTTCCAAATCAGAGTCTGTATCCCCTAAGGTACAAGAATTTCTGTAGATTAATATAAGACATGATGGCAACTTGTGCTACTTGTAGTTCATAAAATCATAGAGTATGCTGAATTGGAAAGAACCCACAAGGATCATCAAAGTTCAACTCCTGCTTCTGCATAGGACAGGCCCAAGAGTGACTCCATGTGCCCAAGAGTATTGTCCAAATGCTTCTTCAGCTCTGTCAGGCTTGGAGCTGTAACCATTTCCCTGAGGAGCCTGTTCAGTGCCAAACCACTCTCTGAGTGAAGAACCTTTTTTTTAATATCCAGCCTAAATCTCCCCTGACTCAGCTTTAGGTCATTCCCTAAGGTCCTGTCATTGATCACCACACAGAAGACATCAGTGTCTGCCCCTCGCTTCGCCTTGTAAGGCAGCTGTAACTGTAGGGAGGTCTCCCCTCAGTCTCCTCCAGGCTGAACGACCAAGTGACCTCAGCTACCCCTCACACGGCTTCCCCTCAATGTGCTTCACCATCCTCATTGCCCTCTTTTGGCTGCTTTATAATAACTTGATATCTTTCTTGTATTGTGGCACCCAAAACTGCCCCCAGCACTGGTGGTGAGGCTGCCTCAGAGCAGAGCAGGACAAGGACAATCCCCTCCCGTGTTCAGCTGCCTGATGCCCCCAGGGCAGGGTTGGCCCTCCTGGCTGCCAGGGCACTGACATCAGCCAGGAGCCCCAGCTCCCTTTCCTAAGCACTCACTTCCAGCATCTCATTCCACAGTCTGTATGTACATCCAGGATTGCCCCATCGAGGAAGCAGAATGCAGCACCTGCTCAGAGCTGACCATGTGCAAGAAAGAACTGCCTGCCTCACAGAGCCTGATATTTCAGTAACTTCTCTGATAAGTCCAGTGAAGCTACACATGAAATTAAATTGACTCAAGTCATCAGTGCTAGAAAAATGTTTGTATTTACTTCAGCTGCCAGATCCTGTTATTTTCCCAAAACAACTTCCATGAAGCAACCTCTGTAATAGAAAAGTGTCTCTCCTTCTCCTTTTTCTTCCATGTCTCTACTTCATCCTCCTTCAACTGCTAGTCCAGGTATCTCATGTGTGTTCCATTGGAACTGATTTGGCTCCCTATGAATCCAGCAGGTCTGCCAGCCTCAATCTACTTCAGACTAGGCTGTGAATTTGCTTGCTTAATTTTCAAACATGAAAATGGCTAGAAAGTCAGTTACCAATGAAAACTGAAGCTATTTGAATTTTCTAACATTATATTCATAATACCCCTTTTAGCTAATGCATAGCCTATGAGCCTGGTTTACAGTGCAATATCATCCTTAGCTCAAACTCTGGCTAAGTAAAGGAGTGAAAATGAAGACCCATTCCCAGCTCCTTTTCAAAATTAAAGCATTAACACTGTTGCAAACAGAGCTTATAGCTGCTTTGTAGCTGTGGAAACAGCAATATAGAGTAAAAGCCAGAGAGCCTATATATTAGGTGCCCCAAGACAGAACCAATAAGTGGTATAAATGCATTCTATATGGCCTTTTGTAATTAGTAATTAAATGCCTGAAATAAATCCAAAGCCTTGCAAGAAGTCAGCTTTCCTTAGAAAACCTGTTTTCAAATGGCATCATACTTCAGCATTCTTCAACTTTGTGAGTTCACAGCATCTGCTGCTTAAATATAACAGCACATATGGCAGCATCATTTTAGAGAGCAATGTAAAAAAAGACTGAAGAAACTATTATGAGGACTGCTGTCATGCTCTTGGGGCACAATTGCAATCTTGTGTTCCCATACGGCACCACTGGAGAAGGAATGTGAAGTTTTAATAGGGTAGATAGGGTCAAATACTGTATAATAAACCGACTCAAATGTTCCCTTTTTGTACTTACATTTTATTAGCTCCAAATTAAATACACAGTATAATTTAGGTCCTGACCTTTTTTTCTTGGACTAAAGGATGTGCTTGAAGTTTAGCCCAAGCCTAAGTGCTGTTTTGAAGCCTAAATCAGCATTCATGCAAATCCTAGCAAATGTTGACACTCTATCTCTGGCAATCCAAGAGTGTAATTAATTTGTATATCATCATACACCACTTTTGTGAACTGATATCACCATCTAACCATTCTTACACTGGGCAAACGTGACTTTTATCAAAGATTTTTTTCGGTCTGACTCATAGCAAAGAGGACTTGCATCTCTCAGGGACTAGCACATGCATCTGGAATTCTACTGATGTTTGATTATTGGCAGACTTTTATAACATGAAAACAATGAGGGTGCAATTATGCCAATTAGGCTGCAGCCTCAACCCAAAAGGAAAAACACACCCAAAGGTTTATGAAGTTATAATTCTTTCATGAATTCCTGGAAATATATTGCCATTTAATGGTATTACAGAATGGCATTACCCCCATTTGAGGAGTTGTGTATCTTTGGGGGAATGTGAAGGAAACTGATCCATTTCTTCTGTAAATAAGAATATGCATGGTCACTATACAGGGATGATGCTTCCTTCCTGTCACTAACCACACATAGTAATTTTCAAGGGTGTGGGGAAGTTTTTAGAAGAGAATAATTGGAAGTTCAAGGTCCTAAATGAGCTGAGCACAGGGAATCTTTACCAGAATCAAGCAGAAATAACCCATCTCTTCTCCTTGGTCCTTGGAATCCCATTTGATTTGTGCTGTGATGGTTGATATAACTTGTGTTCTCCCACAGCAAATAAGTGCATAAAAAAAAATTACTAGTAAGCAAACAGCACAAGGAAAGTCACTAGATTTATATAGTCATGTACTTTCTCTTATGTTACTCACATCTTGGATGTAAATTCAGTAGTGGGCAGTGGAACTTCTTGTCAAAAAGCATTAGTGAGCTGAGCAAGAATTTCAAAAAGAAAAATGAAATTTAGTAGCAACTACTTCTCTTTGTTTCTTTTTTCTCTCATAAGCAACTTAAAACTGTACTTTTTCTCTCATTATTAGATTATTTTTAGGTTATTCTCAAGTAACTTTATAACAGAAAATAAAATCCCAGAGCAGCAGAACAGCACTTCATGTAATTACTGGCATGTTCCGCTTCAAAAATACTTATATTTTCTTGTCTTTCTGTGACAGAATTGCATTAGAAAAATTGATCTCCCTGCAGCTTTCTAAAAAACCCCCAATTTTTACCGCTATAAATGCTATGCTAGAAGTATGATTTCTTTAAGAACTATTTCTCATTTACTGGCTCTCCTCAGAAGTGTCAAATTGACATTTTTAGCTCAATCTATCACATGCAGGTTCATTTAGAAAGCAAGGGCTTATCTCATAGTCTGCTAAGTTCAAGAAGCATTTGGACAATGTTTTCAGAAACATGGTGTGATTCCTGGGCTGTCCTGGGCCAGCAGTTGGACTCGATGGTTCCTGTGACTCCCTTCCAACCCAGCAAATTCTATGATTCTATATTGTGGTCTTGAACCTGGCAGTCATCATTAATTTGTAAACTAAACTCATTCCAACAGTCCACTCTGGAGATTTAGCTTGCAATGTAATTGGTCCCCAGTTTGGTCTGTAGTGCAGGAGACATACAGATTACCAGTTTGTTTAAAAGGGATGTGTACCTAATGATTTCTTTCCTAAGGCATTTCCCTCAAGGGTTCATTCTCAGGATAATATTATGATTGTAAAATGGATTTGTTTGCATACCATCATCCCTGCAACTCTTAACTACATATGGCTAGAGAAGAAGGTATTCAGTGTCTGTGTCCTGCTTTTCTATATAAATTGGTACCCACCTGAGCATTTCTCAAGACCACAGAGCCTAGGACCATATTTTGATAGAAAAAAGTACTGGAAAACTTTAAATGTTTCAATAATTCTCCAGAAGAGAAATTTAGAGCTGTTATTAGCAGAGAAAGTAACATTTTTGTTTCAATAGTGGTCTGAGGAAATCATATAACGTCTTAAAAGAACTCAGTATGCTTTTGAGAAATATCAAGAGCTGAGAATATTTTAGACTGCTTTTCTCCTTTTCTTTTTTACTACTTCACACCTCCTTCCTTTGATATATGGAGTTTGTTTTTTATGAATACAAAAACAGGAATTTCATGCTGTGACCCAGATTTCTATCCCTTCGCATACGCTCCCCTGTGCATCAAGTTTAAAAGCTAAAAAGACCCAGAGTTTTGCATGAAATTTGCAACTTTGATTTTTTCTTTTCAACTTTCAGGGTTTTTTTTGAAAATGAGTCATTTTATAGCAAAGGAAAAAGTCACATTTTACAAATAAGACCTCTATGGAAAAATGTTAGGAGAAATTCTGTGTTATAGACAAGAAAAACCAGATACCTACATATCTAATGTGAGAGAGATCTTCACTTTACTGTCAAGATCCTTAGTGTCTCTAGGTTTTACCATGATGAACTTAAAAGCCCATTACACTACAGCTGCACTGTTCTGGAATAGACAGAGACTTTGAGACCGAGTCCAGCAAGGTAAAAAGATTTAAAGGAAATTCAAGCTACAGTTGCAGATGAGGCAATAACTTAGCACAAAAGAGCAATATTTATTAAGTGATTGTACAGAATGCCTTTTTTAAACAGACCTACACCTGTGATTTTTTACTAGCAATCTCTCCTCTAGGCTTCTGTTGTGATTTCTTTCCTTCTACTTCACATGTGACTGTGCGTGTCATTTATCTTCCCAAACATCTTCCAGAAGATGCTAACACACCTTGTTGGCAATCAGTTGTTCATGACAGTTAAACAACTTTCCCCCTAAAGGATAAGGTCTGATTCTTAACATATTTTTCAGAAATAGGTAACCTAAATAGTAATCTTAGCCCCATACAAGAAGTTCAGTGTGGTCTTTCCTTAAAAGGCACCAAATGCCTAAACATGGAATCAAAGTTTACTTGAGGGGTCTCACAGCAGCAGCCTTATGTCTATCCCTATGTTTGTCTCAGAACGGGAACAGTGATGACTGAATTAAAAATCCCAGGCGTTTCTTCAAGAACTAGAGCCTGTATCTTCAACCAAGAAACAGAACAAATGAGATTTTGTTTTGATCAAACCATAACAACACATTGTTTCCTTATTTTTAAGAATGAGGATTCTTTCATGTTTAAACAAAAATAGTTTCCTTCTCTGAATACTTCCTTTTGTTTTTCTTTTAGAAAACAAACATCTTGTAGGTTTCTTTACAAAGTACATTTATAGAGAATAAATGGCTAGACTCTCATTACATGTCAGTTCTCCTAATTTCACTCAGAAATTTTTTTTTTTTGCATTTACAGAAAAGAAATCGGGGTCTGAATCTGAGTCAAATGATTCACATTGCCTCCAAGACAACAAACAAAGATGCTCTGCTGTTTATGAAGAACAGTAGAATTGGTATAAAAACTGGTCCCAATCTAGAACTTTACTAATTACCAGATTTTGGGTTGCTATACAAATCAGAGTCTCACAGTCACACAGTTCTGGCTTTAAGCTTAATCTCTGCTTGCCACAAATGTCCAGTGTCAATAACCTTGTTTGTCATACTACACCCATATACTAAAGTGATGAGCACATTGTAAGAATTTATACAAATAAATTTGCTTCTAAACTAGTTAGACTATTTTTCTTCCCTTGGACAAAAGAATAAGTATAAAAAAAATTTTTGTCAGAAGTGGAAACCATACATTGCCAGAATCCTGAATGCTGCAGAGCCATTAGTGAGAGAATGCCATAGCAGCATTCTGCTAGGAAAGAAATCTACATCCTGCTTCTTTGGGTAATAGTTCTTCCATTAGAGGCAATATTAGAATTTCAGCTTTTGATCTCTCCTTGTGGACCCCTTAAAATCCAAGCTGTGAAACAGCAGCTGATGCTTTACATATTATCACAACAGCCAGCAATATATGAAACCTGGAAACGGCATGCAAGGGAAATTAATGATGGGCTGTTAAGGGATATACAGTAACTCACGTTTGCATTACACGACATACAGCAAATTAAAGCTGCCTTTCCTTTGTTGTGCTGGTGATAGAACAAATAAACATCAAGCAGCAATGCAGAATGGCAATATCTGAGATCACCTTTAATTTCTAGAGAGTCCAGAAAGAAGGACATTTTCTATCAGTAGTGCAGAACAAGCTCAGAAAGTTACACTGATCAGCAGACAGAAAATGAGCTCCATGTCACCATCACTATCCTGAATAATAGCATATGGTGCAGCAGATCCATAGCAGCAAAAGCCAGATAGATCCTGAAACACTTATTTGTCAAATTAACAATTGCTAAAAGCACAACAATAACATAAGTGCATTTGTTTCTTTTGTGTGTG
>WAAE01020596.1:0-11558 GCA_013400495.1 Nicator chloris
AAGCCAGCCTAGTCCCAGCTCAGCTGCTATAGCAGGTGTTCGCTCAGTGAAAGTTTCATTGTCCTTTTTTTTTTAATTTCACACACACACCACCACCATTTAACTAAAAGGCTGTATATGGAAGCCTTTATATTTGAAAGCTACACAAGAGTGTGATCCCCTGCAGTGGTTATGGAGAAGAGCATTATTCTACTCCTGTCCCATGTCCTGGAGGAAAATTTCTTCCTCTTTTTTATGCTGTGACTGGTTTTTTTCCCTCTCTATTTATATGCTTCTCTGTATTCTCTCAAAGAGAATACAGAGAATTCTTCTATGTAATTCTCTCAAAGCCTCTTGCTCAGCCACATGGTCTCTTACCCTCTATATTTCCCTCATCCCTTTATTCTTAACATATCCTGATCATCTTTGCAGTAGCATAACTGCTTCTTCTCCTGCATGACCTTGATTCCTTACTGCCATCAGCTTTCCATCACACTCTCCTTGCTCCTACACCTTCTGCAGCTCTTCTTCTTCATATTTCACGTTCAGGTTCCCTTCCATGTCCTTCTGACACCAGAGGCAGGAGTGCACACCTGGTTTTGCATGCCTTTCACACCAGGTTCTCTTCAGACTCTCCTGGAGGGGTTACTTGTCTCATGTGTATTGGGTGGCCACGTCTCCTAAAAGCAGCCCCAGAGTGGTGACAGAAGCCTGCACATGTAGTTTATTAAGGCTGTGGCTCACAGAGGGCCCCAGGGACAGGTTGGAGGGCAGTTGCATTTGCTCTGACTGCATTTACCCCCTCGTTTCTTCAAATGCAACATTCTTCATTTTAGTGTGCTGAACCTGACATTGCAGACAGAGAGTATTCATTAATGTTCCAAATATTAGCTAAAAATTGCTACATATAGTTTTGCCACAGTTTCACTTTTTATCTGATCAAAGCCGAAGACGGAAGGAGCAGTCTGCACAGACTGCAGGTGGTTTAGAGATTCAAAGACACAAAGCCAAAGTCTGTACAAGAAATGTGAGCACAATCGCTCAAGTGGTAATTTTATTCATATATACAACCACCTCAATTGCACCTGAACAGCAGGTGCAATTCACATGTGCAGGATAAGAAAATATTACTGTAATGACCAAAAAAACCACCAGCTATGTGGCGTGTCCTGCTCATTATGTACTACATTAATGAAAGGAAGCTTCCCTTTACACAAATTGCCTTTGGTTGAAGCAACTTTCCATTCTGCCTTCAATCTCTCTACTTAACCTCTTCTGTTTTGTAACACTGCAAGAAAATCCTACCAAATTTTGTCAAAAAAGTATTTCTGAATTGCAGCTCAATTAACAGCCTATATTTCCAATCAATAATGTACAGGTGTTCTAGTGGCTGGTTTTGGTGATTTACAGTCATAGGAATTATACCAGGAAAGTCTTAAGCATATGGTAACAGTAAGGATCTCTTACTGTAGTGCATTTAAATCTAACAATATCCTCATTAGCATCCAGGAAACAGAGCCATTCTTTAATGTTAAACAATGCACCACAGAGTGAATGGAAAGTTATTATGTCCCAGATGCAAATAATTTCTTTCACTTATTTTTTTAGCTCAGTATGCAGTTAAGCATACCAGAGTAAATGAGAGAAAAACTAAAAATGCACGTAAATAACCACACATGTCAAATGACACCAAGATCCTCAAGTTCTTTCATTCCATAATGCTCAGTAGCATTAATTGTTCCCTAAATCTGTGTTAAGTGTATTTAAATCCCAGTTCCAATGTATTTAGCCTTATATTTCTATCATTCCAGAATGTATTATAAAGACATTATCAGCCCAATACAAATAAAGAAATTCTGGGCATGGAAGATGTGATGCTGGAGACATAAGTTGAGATGGATTAGGTAATTGATTTCCTTGTTTATTTTCCTCTTCTTCATTAAATCAATATCTGTTCTAGGTGGCGGGAAGAATTTGTACAGTATTTGAGTCAACATAATGAATTTGACTCATAGGAATTTGACTGAATTTCTTAGGCCTTCAGTTATATCTCCTTACAATATCAGTGGCCACAGAGCAAAAACTGGAATAGAACGTGAAAACACTGCACAGCCCATAATTCACATTTCTGTAAATGGAGGACTTTCCAATAAAATTCAGACACTTGAGAGGTATGGAAACTGCTGTGGCTCAATAAAGTTGATTGAGTGCCCTCATCCTCTTCATACAGTACTGGTTGAGGGTGGGGGTTGTGGTGGGGGGAGGAGGGGAGGAGAGATAGAGAGGAAATAAAAAGCAAAACAAAGAAAAAAAACCCCACCTTAAAGATAAAAAAGATTTAACCATTAGGTGTCTAGATTTAATCTTCTGGTAATTCCCAAAAAGTCTGCAAATCTCATCATACTGCAAACAACTAGAGGTGGCACTAAATGTAGTGAATGAATAATGTACTAAACCGAAATGGAGTGGCTGATTGATTTGGTATATGACTGAAGGCTTCTCTTTTCTGCAATCAATAGCATAAACCTTTTCACTTTCTTGTCTCTCCTGCAGCTCCCTAATATTGCCTCTCTGCTGGGTGCTACACTGTTCTGGGAAAAGTTGCCCAATGTATTGTTCTGAGATTAGTTTCCTCTGGGACCTTGATTCTGCAAATAATTGCTACCAATCTTAGTGCCAGACAGAATGAAATTAGCTTTCATGGAATTTAGGAAAACCATTTTGTTCAAATTATTTTCATGATCTGACTCTCAATTTTCCTTAACATAGCATTAGGAATGCTGCACCTTAAGTTATAAAAAATTTGCATAGCAAGGTTTTTACATTTTATGTTATGGCATTGAGACAAATAAGAACAATGAGGGACAGATGCCTGAATACAATGTCATACAAAAATCTTCATTTGTGCCTAAATCTCTCCAGTGACTTGATACTTGTCTTGCCATGGTGGCTATTTGTTCATCTGACAGCAGAACAAGGTAATTGTGGATTGCAGAGAGGAAACGAGAGGGATTCTGGAGAATGCAGCCTGTTGAAAGACAGAATGAACATCAGCAGACAAATTGAAACAAAGATGTGTGGGGCAAAAAAATTTATGGGAGAAGGTAACACAACCCTGCTGTGCCCAGAAATGCTTTCTCTCGCATAACCACCACAGTGGAGAACAAAGGTGAAAAAAAGATACACTTTGAGAAGATGGTAAGTGCTGGAAAAGGGGCATTTGGTATGTGATATTCTATTTGTGTGCTCACATGGATAAATTACAACTGAGATTTTGATTTTTGTTGTGTATTGGTGTTGAGGAAGGAAACCAGCTATGTCATCAGTCACACATGCCCTCAACAAGTCTTTCTACCAGAAAAAAACAAACAAACAAACAAAAAAACAACTTACAAGTCTGCCATCTGTATTGGAGAAAAAAATATCTTAAAACAACATAATCCTGTTCTGCTTAGTTATCCAATACTTACCTGCAGAGGAAACTAAGAGAATTGTGCTGGGTTTGTTTGGGATGTAGCTAGTTTCCTTCACAGTGGCTGGTATGGGGCTGTGTTTTGGATTTGTGCTGAATACAGGATTGACAATACAGAGATGTTTTTGTTATTGCTGAGCTGGGCTTATACAGAACCAAGGCCTTTTCTGCTGTTTGGACTTCCACGCTTGTGAGGAAGTTGCTGGTGCATGAGAGGCTCAGAGGAGACAGCTGGGACAGGTGACCCCAAGTGACCAAAGGGATATTCCAGAGCATGTGACATCATGTTCAGTACAAAAAGCTGAGGGGAAGAAAGAGAAAGGGGGGCGTGTTTGGAGTCATAGCATTTGTCTATCCAAATAAGTGCTACACATAGTGGGCCCCTGCTCTCCTGGAGATGGCTGAACACCTGCCTGCCCATGGGCAGGAATGAATGAATTCCTTGTTTTGTTTTGCTTGTGTGCATGGATTTTGCCTTCCCTATCAACTGTCTATATCTCAGCTCATGAGTTTTCCAGCTTTTACCCTTCTGTCCCGGTTTGACCATTTGCCCATCTGTGAGAACATGACCAGGGCAGAACAAAGGCAAAACAACCCTAAACTTATGAGTTGCAAACATAGTTTATTCACACACAAAGAGAAAAAAGGAAAAAAAACCACCTTGAAATGTCAAAAAGCACCTCCCCTCCTTCCCAACAATCTAAACTCAATTCTCACACACACACCCCCCAAGAAAAACCCTGCCCTCCTGGTGGTTTTTCAGGTCAAATGTCCCCCCAAACCTACAGCCTGCCCGAAATGCTGTAGGATCTCAGCCTTTTTGGAGTACCATTTTAAAATGCTTATCTAGTATTCAGTGAAAATTCTCTCAGTCCACACTGTAACCAGAAATAGCATTCCCCAATACTACTAAGAAGTAGTCCATTTTCTTCCATTAACTCTTCTTTCTCTTGCTGTCTCTCTCTCTCTTCAGCAGTATCTCTCCGAAGGCGGGAAGGGGTTAAAATCTTATTTTAGCTCTTTCGCAGCAGTCCATGTTGTCAAAATGCTGCAGCTGTAGAGACAGGGGTGAGGGGAAAACCAGGGCCCCACTCCACCTTGCTGGCCGGGGCCCTGGGACCCCTCCCGGCTTCCCGCTGGCTGCGCCAGGACAGTGGAGACCGGGGGGCTGAGGGGAAACCCGGGGCCCCCCACTCCACCCTGCGGGCTGGGGCCCCTGAGACCCTTCCAGGCTTCCCCGCGGGCCCCCCACCATCAGGACACCGCCCAGGCCCGTCTGCTCGGCTGCTCTCAACCACTACAGCCAAGCACCCCCACCTCCCTTTTCCCCCCTCCACTGGCTGCGGGGAGAGAAGGAAGACAAGGGACAGGCTCCCTGCCGCTGCCTGGCCAGCCCCGCCACCCCCTCCGCTATGGAGAGGGTGGCCAACGAGCCAAATCCACCCAGACTCACCCTAAGCCCTGCTAGCCCATGGGGTCGGGCCAGGCCCACTTTCGTGGCCTCTCTCCCCCCCTTCCCCCCTCTCAGGGGAAGAGAGAGAGAGGCCACAAGGGCCTGGCCCCTCCCAAGGCCACCCACGGGCTCACGGATGGCTCTCGTTACCTGCAGGCAACCAGAGGGCGTAAAGAGGGCTGACCTCCCAAAACCTCCAAATTTAACCGTTTCGGGGTGTGGGTGTTTCAGTCAGACGTAACTTCCTAGGACACAACTTCCTGGTATCAGCCCATGACACCTTCCCATTCTCTCCCCGATCCTGCTGGTGGGGGAGTGAGCAAGAGGCTGACTAAGGCTTGGTGTTGGCTGGGGTTAAACCATGACAGAAACCCAAATAAGTTGTTTTGAAATCCCTGCTTTCAAGGTGCAGTAGAAGAAACAATGTTGTGACTTTGGTCAAGCTTAAATGTTAAGCTGCTGTCAGGTGGAGTTGTAAAATGTAGTGTTCCCATTTACCGCTCAACTTCAGAGAAAGAAGCATGCTGTGACATAGTGAACATTTTGATCTCTGAGAACTTTCTTCAAATTTCAGAAAATAACCGTGACCTCTTTGGATCTTTAAACTACAGTCTGGATAAAATGAAATGAACATGGAGTTGAATTTAATTTCTGATCTTTGTCCAGCCAATCTCAACATTTTAACCTTATCTCTGTAGTTGAGACATCTGAAGAAAAGTGTCTAGGGAAAGCTCCCAGGTGGTGACTCTGTGCTGGCACTTTGTGTGCCCTTTCAGTCATTTAAGTCCCACAGCTCAGCTTATAGCAGAATATTATCAAGACTAGAACTTCAATGCCATTTTCTACATTTGCTTCCTCCGTTTCCTTCATCAAAAAAGCCTGGCATGTATTTTGTATGAAGTCTCCTTTGCACTGTCTGCGTTGTTCTGCAAAAAAATAAAAAAGCATCATTAAACTGAATTTCTAATTTCCACATATGTTTCTGTGGTCATTCCTCAGTACTTTGCTTTTTTGTACACACTTCCCCAGTAGTAAGTGGTGGAGAAGATTATTTGTAGATTGTTCAGCACTTATTTCCTTCCCTGATTGCTTTCCTGACCATTCTGGCCACAACTAATCAATAATACTACTGATCTGAGAGATGCCAAAAATAGTTTATATACTTGATACTTTTGACGAAGGAACTTCTTTGTCTGGGTGGAGGGAGACTCCTCAGTGTGAAGATAGAAAAAAAAAAAAAAAAAAAAAGGTTGATTCATCCCCTACCTTTGCAGGGTAGCACTTTGTTTGCTGTGAGTTCAAATGTGTTTCAAGACAGCATTCACTTCGACATGTCTTCTGCCAGCACTGTTTTTCCTTGCAACACTGAGCTCCTCTTGTTGTCCTGCTGTTGCCACCTCTCTTTTGACTTTGCCTGCCTTCCTATCAGTGTCTTCTGCTAGAACATAAGAGCTAAGCCTGCATTTTATTTATAGCTTGCATTTAACTGAAAGTTTTGGATGTTTGCAATGAGAAACTGAAAATTAAACAGCTGTGTCTTGACAGCTTTGGAAATGCTGCTCAATGAACTCCCTGAGCAATTCAGAAAACATCTCTGCTGAAGAACAAAACATGGCTTATGTGGCTGTGTTATGGCAGTTGGAGGAAAGTACTAATGCTATGAGGGCTTTATATTACTTTGCATAGCTGGCATCACAACATTTGTTTAATATTCAAGCAAGATTATACAGATAAAAAGGAAGGCAAGAGGGACGAAAACTTAAGCAAGCTATGTTTAAGACAGTCTAAAGGTCAAAATTGTAATATTAAATAAATCTTACATGCTTTTATAAACCTTAATTTATTGTCTACGTGCAACTGACATTTTAGCTTTGGGTTTAATACCACGTACTTCAAAGTATTCTTGTAGAAGAATGGTCGATAACCCTCTTACACAGTATAATTGGAATTCTGCATGTTAGAACATTTGGTTTCTGAAAGATTTTTGTAAATGTTAATAGCTGTCTTTTAAAATGGTGTAAGTGTGAAATGCTATGAAAAGCAAAGGTTTAAATGTCACCATGTCTATAATTTTCATATTGTAAAAACTAAATAAGCTTTTACAATATGAAAAACCTAAAGGCCTGCTGCAAGTTTCAAGATATAAGCTAGCTCATTATTAGTTTTTTGAAACTGATATGACAGGCACATTTTTTAAAACTTTGCATTTTAGTCTAAAATGTAAAATTGAACATTTAATTGGCTGGGAGTGTTACTACTGCGGAATCTTCTTATTTAAAATCCATTATCTGGGTCTGGCAATAAAAACACTTACCTGGGAAGCCTCCTAGAGTGTTACCAGTTATTCTCCTCCTATGGACCCACTGGCATTCAGACTGAAAAGCTACCCATATTTGTCTTGGTTGAGCATTACGATTTGTACCTACTAACAGGGTGCTCTGGCACATCAGTAGGATGCGAATGGAAAACACAGATGTTTTAAGGTAAAGTGTGCAAGCTTTTTCATTCCCTTGGGTGAAGCATGATGCTGTGGATTTTGGAGGACTAAAACTTGAAAAAAAGCGTTTTTCATAGCCTAAGCTTCTGCTTATTTTTTAATAAAGTCAGCAATGAACATTCCTCAAAAAACAAGAGATGACTATTTATAACTTATTTATCCTGCCATATTTCAATATATTTTAACAGTAAAGAGGTGGCTCAAGACAGTCACAATCCCAGCACTTCTAAGTGTTACCAAAGGTATCAGTTTGTCTTCCAGTCTGCCTAAATCAAAAGGACAACAGCATTTAAGAAAGAAAAAACCCAACACATTATAAAGACCAGATAACATAAACAGAAATCACATGAAGAGCACCTTGTCCTCTCATGTGGGTTTTAGGAAGCCAAAGCAATCTTTTCCTAACACACTGTAATTAAAAGGATTTACTTGAAGTAAAACAAGATAATCTTTGTGAATTAAAAGGAAGAACTATTTAAAGTCTCATTGCGAAATATGTGATTCCTCACTCCCTAAGCTGATTTCTTTAAGTAAACATATTTACAAGGTTTTTATTAAAAGGATGCATTATGAATTTCCACAATTTTGGCACTCACATCCAGGAATAAAACATAAAAGGGACTGAGAGCACATCCTACAGCAAACAGCTAGAGTGTAGAGGACAGCAGCATATATCAAGAGAGACTCTCACAACTGGTAGTAGATTTATCGCAGCAGAAAAACTTTTGTAATTTGAGTTGGTGAAGGGTGTTAAGTACCTCCACATCAGAAAAAGTATGTGACCTGTTGCAATGGTTTTCATCATCCTGTGTGGATCTCAGGTCTGAAAATTCTGGGAATGGAGGCGGAGGCAGGGAGGAATCCGGGAATAGGTGGCAGGGAGCAGAAGAAGAAGAGAGCATGTCAACTTTCACATAGATAATGTCACCATGAAGGGTTGGACAAAAAAGGATGTTCTACAAGACTGGAATTAGCATACCATCAAAAGGTCTACAGTTTAGAAGAATGGGTTTTCTGATATTCTTTTTCATGGTTTCTTATTACTGATTGCCATGTTGCTTCTACGGAACACAGGAATCTGGATCTAGTTTTGTACTCTTCTCATTGTCCTAAAAATTACCAAGAAATAATACAAAGAGAAGAGGTTATAATTTTGCAAGGTATCTGGTACCCAGCTGCTCTGGAAATGTGAAACTCTGTCAGACAGAAACTAAAGCATGGTTATATTAGTTTAGGTTTTATAAAAGATACTGACTAGACAATCAGCAAAAATCTGAGAATTTTGTTTTTCCATCAAAGCATGTTTAGGGCACAAGAACTCTCAGCTATTACCTTTAAATGTATATCATTGTTAAAATGGATTTATGGTATATTCATTTATAATTTTCAGGTTTTTAATTCTCCTATTCTGTACTCATCATTCTAGGAATTTACAGCGTTTGAAAATATATTATACATCTTGAAAAACCAAGCTACTGACCTTGTATAATGGGCCATTTTCTCCTGTAAGAAAATATTTTTGAAAAATTATAGGGGCAACATAAAAGACTGCTGCTAGTGCCAGGTTTCTTATTTACAATATCAAGGGAACCCTTCATCACATGCAGAATCCAGTAGGTTAATATGAACATGCAGGAAATGTTAGCTAAAGTATATTATGTTGGAAAAGGACATTTGTTCATTTCACATCCTGAATGATGCATGATTTTATGATGCCATTTCTCAGTCTTTTCATTTTCCTTTTCTTTTTTGTCCAACTTCCATCTTTTCAGTCAAAGGAAATCATCAAATGACCTTGAAATCTGCACTGGTATTTTCCTGGCAGAGAAAGAAGCTCACTTTTCTCATTTGCAAAAATGAATAACAATTTGATCATTCTTAAAACTTCTAAAAGGTTAATTATGCTCTCTCCATGAGCACTGAATAAAAACCTGCTTTATCTCTGCCCAAATGAAACCCACAGGGCTCTCGTTCTCTCTAACTCTGCCTGGAGATGAAATCCTGCAAGCTGTCAATTAACTCCTATCAGCTCATAGATCTCTGTGAGCTGCAGATGATTTTTTCATCCAAAAACTATGGCAGCTCTCATTTGCCAGAGCTGTTGGGTGACTTAAAAAAAATCACAGCAGGAAAGTGTTATCTGGCTTTGGGCTTGCTGGAGAGAAAAAGAAAGAGTGAGAAAACGAGAGGCAGAAAGGTCCTGGGTTAGGGAAAGTTCATTTCTAGCGCTAAGATTTCCGTCTGGTTGCAAAACCCCACTTGAACTTGAATTGCATGTTTTAAGCAATAATAGAAACTGAACATGGACATGTATTACAGAGATCTTTCCTTGAGTGTTTGGGTTTGGTTTTGGGTTTGGTTTTTTTTTTTTTGTATTGCTGCAAAATAACAGTCAGTCAAAATAACAGAGGAGATGATACTGGTAAAGTACAGAATTAGCAGAACAGGCACCCCAATGTGAAGAATTTAGCCTGCTGATATTATTTCCTGGTTGAAAAATGGCTTTATAATTTGGAAATCAGAATAATAATCTGAAAAGGAAAGAGTGAGAGACCATAAGAGCACTGTTTCACTTGCTGTGCAAGATGGGTGTTGCCTCTAAATGAATAGAAAAAGAAAACATTGCACTGAACATTCAGTGATCACTATATTTCTGCCCACTTACTTTATTTTTGTATTATAGGATAAATTCTTGAAGAGTCAGCTAAGCCATAGGAATGGGGGCTGATGGCTCTGTTTGTTAGAAACTGGAGTTAAAGTAATTAATTTTAGGTCTAATAAAAAGAGACTTTGTTACAACTAGCACATGCATGGGACTTGGAAATCTGGGGTTTGCTCCTGGCCCGCTTTGACCTGTGGAAAGCTGTTCATTCTCTCACTGTGATATTAGTAGGTTAGCTGCAAATATCAGTGACTACTCTTGTAGACAGATCAAAAACCATCTCAGGTGTATCTCAGCATCCACTGCTAGACACTTGGATCATTCAATTAGCAGCCTCAAAGAGCAATGGAAATTATTTTACATTTTACACATTTTTACTGGAAAGAAAAAATAATTGATCCATCTCTTTCATTCTCAATATCTGCAAATTAAAATGGAAGCTCTTAGGGACAGACACATTGACACCTTCTTTTGGATGTTTTTATTCTAAAAACTAAAAGAAGGCAGGAGTAAATTCATTCCTCTTTATTTGTGAAAACAATTTGAGAGCTAATTTAAAAAATAAAATTAGTCCTGATGTAGCTCCACATTTATAAGATCTTCCTTTTCTGTTTCTTTTTCAAATTTTCCTGACATGATGAAGCTGCCACCAGGTAAACATTCTCAAGATTAGTTAATTGACTGATCTCAGCACAGAGCAGGATGCATTTTCCACCAGAAGTATCTGAGTTTTAATAAACTTTTACTCTGAATGTACTAGGAGAGTCCCACTGTTGTTAAATACACCAGGATTTCATGTAAGTTCTAACAATATTAATAAATGAGAGATTCCTGGACATTCTACAAGCCTAAAATCAGCTTTGATCGATTAACAGAAAGGAGGAATCAATAATAAAATAAAGTAAGCTAAAGGATAATTGTATTTAACTTTTGAAAGAACAAATGTACCTTAAGAGCTATCTGCTAATGTGGCATCTAATTTTAGGGATGGTAAGAGGTTCCTTTTTAGCCTTGCAGTTTCTCTTAAAAAATTATAAGTACTCTGATGGTTTTGGCTGTAATACAATTAGCAATGTGACATGAAAAGATAGATCTTTTAATTTTGACAAATTTCTGAAACTGACTTCAATGTGATGTATTAAAACATCTTCAGGAGGGTATATCTTCTCATGAGGCAGCAGAGCAAACCAGCTGTCATGAAATATACGTTGTTTATAGGGCAATATTCTTCCACTTCTTTGAAAAGAACTAATGAAGGCTGCAAATTCACAATGATTTAATTACATTTTAAATGCACCAAGAAGCCGTAATGAAAAGATTTAAGCATCTTAATTATGCTATCAATATTACCTAATGCAGAGAAAAAGGAAAACCTACTCGGCAGTAAGTAAATTAAATGGCTGAAATAATGTGAAATACACCAGTATTTTCTGATTTCACTTCCAGGTTCTAAAAAGTAACCATAGAAATTTTCACCTTAAGATTCCCTATAGCA